>AWOL01S0010231.1:54417-67551 GCA_000715115.1 Nicotiana otophora | reverse complement strand
TATCTGCTCTGGAGCGGGAGTGGTGGGAGTCTGGGCTCCTCCTCCAGCCTGAGAGACTGCTGGTGTTATGGGAAATGCGCCAGTCTGGGCCACACTCTCTATAAGGCCCACCAAACGGACCAAAGCATCCTGAAATACTGGGTAGCAATGAACGCCTCCGGAACCTGAGCTGGTCCGGCAGGAACAATCTGGGATGGAACCTTCTCGTCAAGCTCTATCTGAGGCTCCACTGCTGGGGCTGCTACTCGGGCCCTAGGCTGAGCCCTGCCCCTGCCTCGGCCTCTGGCACGGCCTCGGCCTCAACCTCTGCCCTGTGTAAAAGCTGTCACTGGAGGCTCTAGCTGCTGCTCAGCTGAGGAAGCGGTACGTGTTCTCGCCATCTGCGAGAGAATAAGAGTAGAAGAGTTCAATCAGTATGGAGAAAGCAAAATCGCACGATAGAGAAGAATATAAGTGAAACTCGTTCCTAAACTTCAAAGCCTCTGGAAGATAAGCACAGACGTCTCCATACCGATCCTGCAGACTCTACTAAGCTTGCTCGTGAATCGTGAGACCTAGGCAACCTAGTGCTCTGATACCAACTTATTACGACCCGAAATTTTCCACCGACGAGACCGTGATGGCGCCTAACATTTTACTTGCTAGGCAAACCAACGTTAGAGAATTATTAACTAGTTTTTTATTTCCATTCAGTAATTAACAATAATTAACTAAGATGAAATATAATAAGTGCGAAGTATCATAAAAACTGTATTAATTACTACCACCCGAATCTGGAGTCATAACTCAAGAGCATTCTAGAATTTACTACAAGTAATAGTCTGAAAGAAATACAACTGTCTGAATGAAAGAAAATAATAGGATATAAAAGATAGACCGGGACTTCAAGGTTTGTGCACGCCGACAGATCTACCTTGAGTCTCCGGACAGCGAACCAATAGTAAATCTCGATCAACCTGAGCCGGTATTAAAATCTACACAGAAAGTGCAGAGTATAGTATCAGTACAACCGACCCCATGTATTGGTAAGTGTCGAGCCTAACCTCGGCGAAGTAGTGACGAGACTAGGACAAGACACCCACATATAACCTGAACAGTATAATCATGCTAGTGGCAACAACAGTAAATAAAGAATAACGTAAAAATAATGGGAAGAGGAACATACAGTGGGGAAATACAACATAAAGAGTGAGAATAATGGAGAGGACAGAATTAAACCGGAAATCCTTGAACGAATTGAGCAATTAAGACAGCAAGGAAAACTGCACGGCATCACCCTTCGTGCTTTTACTCTCAACCTCACCAAATAATAAATAAGACTGCACGGCATCACCCTTCATTCTTTTACTCCTTTCCTCACAATATAAATAATTCATGCACGACATCACCCTTCGTGCTTTACACTCTTCCTCACTATATAAATAAATTATGCATGGCATCACCCTTCGTGCTTTTACACTCTTCCTCACAATATAAATAAATCATGTACGGTATCACCCTTGGTGCTTTACACTCTTCCTCACAATTCACAGAATCAATAACAACGGATAGAGAGAAGTTTCACAAAGAAATCAATATTTCATCAATGATCACTTTCACAATTTAACAACTCAACCTCAAATCAATATTCACACTTTTATCGACCTTGGTGGAACCAGATACATGTCTCCCAACATTTTAACAACAACAATAAGTATGGATAACAAGATTTAAGACTACAAATTTGCAACAATGAAATTTCACTCATATGCTATGACTCGACCACAACGTATAGATGCTTGTCACCTCAACTATACATCGTATTCAATAACAAAACACGTAGCAAATACTCACACAATACCTATTCCCTCAAGCCAAAATTAGACACAACACTTACCTCAATTTCGCAAGTCACTCACTGCTCAAGTATCGCTTTCCCTTTAGAATTTACCTCCAACCCACTCGTATCTAATTATAATCAGTTTAATATCATCAATTATCACTAAAGGAATCAATTTTAATGCAAAATTACAGTTTTCCTAAGTTTTTCCAACAAAAGTCAAAATCCGATCCCGGGCCCACTTAGTCCAAACTCGAGGTTCGGACTAAAATCCGTTTATCCATTCTCCCTCGAGCCCGGATATATAATTGATTTTGGAATCCGACCTCAATTTGAGGTCTAAATCCCCAAATTTCGAAATTCCTAAGTTCTACTCAAAAATTCCTAATTTCACCATGAAAATCCTAGATTCTAGGTTGAAATCTTGTAAAACAAGGTGTAAAAAACTGAAAGAAATAAGTTAAGAATCATTTACCTATGATTTGGGGAAGAAATAGCCTTTGAAAAATCGCCTCTTGAAGTTTAGGTTTTGAAAAATGGGAGAATGAATGAAAAATCCCGTCTAAGTCCAAAGTTATCAGCTGCAGATGTCACATTTGCGACCTGAGCTTCGCAATTGCGAAGGGCTATCGCAATTGCGAAGCCTTCATAATCCTGCTTCCCTTCACAAATGCGAGGAAAGTGTTGCAATTGTGATCACTGACCTCGCAAATGCTGACAAAAGATCGCGTTTGCGATCCATACCCCTCCCAGACTCCCTTCGCAATTGCGAAGAAAAGTTCGCCATTGCGAACACAGGCTGGCCCAGCTTCTCTTCGCATTTGCGATGAGAAGTTCGCAAATGCGACCTCAAAAGTGATCGCAAATGCCAACCCTTACCTCGCATTTGCGAGGTCTGAGGCCTGCAACACAGCTAAAGCACACCAGCTATTTTTCTAAGTCCAAATCACTCTGTAGCCTATCCGAAACTCACCCGAGCCCTCGGGGCTCCAAACCAAACATGCACACAAGTCTAAAAACATCATACGAACTTGCTCGCGCGATCAAATCACCAAAATAATACCTAGAACTACGAATTTAGTACCAAATCAAATGAAATTCTCAAGAATACTTTAAAATTTCTATTTTCTCAATTGGACGTCCAAATCACGTCAAATCAACTCCGTTTCTCACCAAATTTCATTGACAAGTCTTAAATATCATAATGAACCTGTACCGGGCTCCGGAACCAAAATACGGACCCGATACTAACAATGCCAAATATCAATCAATTCTTAAAAACAAATAATTTCAAGACTTTTAATTTCCATCAAAAATTCATAACTCAAGGTAGGGACCTCCGAATTCAATTTCGGGCATACGACCAGGTACCATAATTCGATATGGACCTACCGGAACTGTCAAAATATGGATACGGGCCCGTTTACCAAAACCGAAGTCAACTAAAATCAACTTTTAAGACAAAAATTCTTATTTTCATTAGTTTTCAACATAAAAGCTTTTCGGAAATTTGCCCTGACTGTGCACGCAAATCGAGGAGGGTAAAAATGAGATTTTTACGGCTTAAGAGCGCAAATTTGAGTTCTAAAACATAAGATGACCTTTTGGGTCATCACAGATCTCTTGAAATTTCTGTAGTATTAGCGAAGAACATAACACAATAGAAGTAAAACTTCCATACGCGTATTACAACTATTTGGGATTAAGGTTTATCATGTTGGTGTACTTATATTAATCCTAGCGATGTAAGTGTACCACTTGATTATTTCTTGTTGGGAGAAAACAAGCTACAGAATCACATCTTTGAGGAGGAACTGAAACAACTAATATCATATATCTTGTGCAAACCAAGCAATAATGAATTCAAACTAATGAAAAGATCAATATTTTAAAGCTATGTTGCTCGGACTCTTCACAATTATCGTCAAGTGCGTGTCGGATACTCCAAAAGTAGTGCATTTTTGGAGGATCCGACAATATTTTGAAGAGTCGACGCAACATAGTTTTGAAGGAAACGAAAAAAAAGATTAAAGGAAACTGAAGAGAATGTAATGGTATTATACTTCTCCTGTCTTCATGTTAATACACCAGTGCTAGGCCTTGAATGCTATTGAATAAAAATATCTCATAACTCTTGATTATATACAGATATCCCTGTCAAAAACTTAAGCTCATAAAAACAGATGTAATGTTGTAGAAACTTTCAAGACCTATTGTGGATTGGATCTGATCCTTTACGAACTCTTCGTTTGCTTGAGCGATTCGGATCAAATGTTTTGCTTACTGGTACTGATTTGATGCTTGTGTTCAATTCCTTTGTAGCTAATCCGTTGAGCAGACGCCGACTCTTTGGCATCAGCTCATGTTGTTGTGTACTCCATCTCAAAGCAAAGTCTGCACTTGTAAGTGAAGAAACTTTCTCTGGAATAACTGCTAAGATCCCTATACAAATGAGAAGCAGAAATGGTTTGTGGCTAATGAAAACCATGCTTCTTTTTCAGGACAAGAGAAACAAGAAAAATCAGCTGATTTTAAAGTCAGTAAGACACTAAGCAGTTCAAGTATTGGTGTCCTGTTTCTGTTATCCATTCTTGTATATATATATTGGCTGATTTATTTTTTAATACTATGTTATATTGAAAGCATAAAGCAGGGAGGGTCCAGAATATGAGTTTTTAGATTCACCTAATCATAAATTTGGGGCTAAAGTAAAATTAAGGCTGTTATAAGAGAATCCAACTAGGATGAATTAAAGGTATTGGAACAACATTCTTGAGAAGCTAAGCATCTTTTTTCACTTGTTTCCCTTACATCTGTATCATTACTTCTACTTTGATCTTCTAATAAAGGACCAATTTAGCCACTTGTACTTGCAGTCAGCTTGCCACATCATCTCAGCCAGTTTTATTAAAAGCTAGCTAGCATATTACGTGCCGATTCAGCCGAACCCAATCATTTTTGCTTAAATATTATATTTGTATTATGAAATTTATTAAATAAATCTTAATATCTAATTGCAAACCCATTAACTAAGACAAGCTATGGGTTCCGTAACAAATTCAGAACTCATAAATTTCAAATCTTTGTTCCGCCTCTGTTAAAAGTCATTGCTTTGTCGCTTTAACAACTTGTTTGGATGGTTATTATACATCATTTCATAATGTATCGTATCGCATTGTATAGTATTGTACTGTATTATATTGATGTATCAAATGTTTGAATATATTGTATTGTTTGTCGTCATTTCATGATGTCATGCACCAATAATATGAATAATAAACTTGTAATTTTACAAAGAAAAAGTAAGATACATTGTAAAATGATTATATAAAAAGGTAGGGTAAAGAATAAAATAGGATTATTTAATAATAAGGAAGGGCAAGATGAGAGGAAAAAATAAGATAACGACGCGACTATACTAAATCGGCATTACATAAAATGGTACTTTTCGTCGTTACGTAATGACGAATTTAACAATACGATATAATAAAATTTAAATAATAATCAAAACAAATATTAAATTTAAAGTAATAATATCATACAATACAATAGGTAACAACCATCCATACAATACAATAGGTAACACCCATCCATAACAAGTTGTAAGTGATAAAGCAATGGAAGCAAGGGGTTGTTGCTTCAGGGATGAGACTATGTGCATACAAGCGTGCGCTTCAAACAACGAGGTGCAAAGTGATCCAAACGAAAAATGGCCGTTTTATTGAATCTCAATTTCGTAGAATTAGTTTAATATCGACATTATTGTGTATTGGATGTTTGATTTAAGGTTATTTTAATTGCAAGCTGATTAATATAATACTAACTCGTATATGTTTGGTACTTCTCAAGTTTTTTGAAAGTTTTGCGCTTCTATTTAGAAAATTGTGTGCTTTCACCTTTCACTTTTCGTTGTAAGTCTTACAAACCTTGTTGCTTATTTGTACTTTCCTCCTTGATTAAAAATACAATTTCAGCAGAAAAATTTTATTTTGTATCTCACACAACTGGAAGGTTTCTTCTCGTTTCACAAATTAGAGGACCCAAATTTTACACTTTTGCGTCCACTAACTAATTTGTGAAACAAAAGAAGCCTCACACAACTTACGTCACTTGTGTGAGGCACAAATTGATATTATTCGTCTTAGCATGCTTATTTGTAAAAACCCTAGAAAATACATTAGTTATAAGACTTAATACTTGATTAGAAGGGTTAATATTTGTTAATCTGACCTTACTTAGGTATTAAGGAAAGAAAATATTTTTGGTGAGAGACTGAGCAGCCAAACTATAGACTGGTAAAAGGGTAAGTAGTCATAAAGCAAATGTGATGAAAAAGATATGTGGGGATTACAACATCTCTTCCTAAAAACAACCAAACACTAACTTTATGCCATCAGGAAATCTCACTTTAGAATTCCAAGCTCTCTTCCCTATGCAAAACTAAAATACCAGTCTTGGTTTCTTGTGCTAAATCTGTTTCTTTATGCTTTTCTTTTTATTCTTTATTTTTTGTGGACAGGCCCAGATTTCCCATATCCAGATAAACCCAATTTAAGTCCCCGTTTGTCCGTGAAATTTTATAAGTATTAAAAAAAATTGAAAATGAACTTTTCAAAACTACCACTTTTTCAAAATTTTGGAAAAAAAAAAATTTCCAAATCACAAAAATGGTATATTTTTTCAAGTGAAATGCATGTTCAAACATAATTTCAAATATCATTTTTCAACTTAACTCCATATATTACTTTCTTTCAAAATTTATAATTTTTATGTCCAAATGCCTACTAAGTGTCACTTTTTGAAAATTTGAATTTGTTTTTCTTTTTCTCGTAATACCAGGTAGACCAACTTTTTCTTTATATTACTTTGATTTATTGTATAGTGTTGCTGTGTTGGCATATTTCATGCAAGTTGGAACATTCTAAAGTGCAGGTGCTGATGCTTTGTGAATTTGAGTTGTGGAGAACGGATTATGTCTTAGCAGTGTAATGGTTCAAGGTATACAAATACAATATGTTTTCTCTTTCATTGGTAGACTGGTCATTTTTACCTTTTGTCGTCACAGTAGGTAAAGTTTTTGTAGTATAATACAGAGGGGTGTGGGGGCGCGGTAGGATGAGCGGGATTCTTCCATCCTTAACAAGAAGTATCAGATACCAGTATGAGAATTCAGAATCTTTTGATAATAGCGTTTTACTCTTTTAGTGGACCTACTCAGCGAGCGCAAGTTCAGAAATCTTCTTTACACTCTTAATCTTTGTGCGCAATAAAGCTAAAATACATAAAAATAAAACAGGAAGTAATAAAGGAGGTTTTATTTAGGTGTTTGGAGGGACCTATTAACTTGCTTGTACTGCACATTTCTAACTTAAGGTTGGCATACTTATTAGATACTCTTATTTTAAAGTTCTCGTTGCCTTGAGAATATTGAAGGGGCTTTCATGATTTCATCCTATGCTCTTATGAGCTTTTACTAACTTGCAGAAGAATGTATCCATATTCCAATTGTAATACTTTAAATTTTATTTAACGCCTCAATATGACTTAATAAGTTGCCTTTTTAACATCGTTTTGGGACACTTTTTCGCTGAAAATTAACTGAACAAGAAGCAGCACGAATTTGTGCGTTAATTGGTTTATATTTTTATAGGCAAATGTGACACATGCGCGGTGAATTGGTATAATCTATGGATACCTACTAGAAAAAGTATAATGAATCCGACTAGCTATTTGTATATAGATCCTTGTTAGTTTAGACATATAATTCGACCAAACAGGAACAAGTCCTTATCTGCTAAGCAAGACAAGACCAAAAAATATTGTGTTGCGTGGGGCATGGTCATATATCTATAAACTAATGTTAGGAAACACCAAGATTTAGCTAAGTGGGCTCACAAAGACAATCTTTGTTAAAAGATTAGATTTGAACGACAAGAGTGGGACACTGCAAAGAGAATGTTTACCAAAAAATACAAGTTTAAAGAAGATGCTTTGCTCTACTTTAAGATCATTTTGGATGTATGAAATTATAGTAGAAATGATCCAATAACATGGATACACGAGTATGTTCTTCCAACTTTTATATATATCTTTTCTTTTGGATCCCTCCTTAAATTACCACTCCTTTCTAACCCTCAACGGAAATGTAAGCAACAAGACTTGCTGAATTTGACAGTGATAGTTAAGATTGTTAGCAGTCTGTTAAACGATAATTTTGTTTGTCTTTGGACGGAATGAAGGTGTGTTCTCTCTAACCGCTTAGACTTTTAGATGAGATGGTCACACACTTTAATATATTATCAAAGCAGACAAAGGTTTTTGGTTCGAGTCTCACCGTCACTCAATATCAAAAAAGTATTCGTGTGCTTGGCTCATAAAAAAGAATCAAACCTACACTCGAGGGAACGTATTGAAGATATAATTAAGTAAATAAAAGTATATTCTATCTAGCAACTTAAGCTTTTAGATGCAATGATCACACACTTTAACAAATAGTGTCGTTGGCCATATACACTTTATTGTAACTATAATCAAATTTCAAGCACTTCCTCGAGACATAATCGTTTGTCCTTTTATATTACGACAATTGAGTCCTACTTTCAGATTTGTCATTGTAACACTAATCATATGACAGTTCTTGGTTGCATAAGCATGAAAAGTCATTACTTATTATTAAGAAAAGAAAAAGAGGAAAATAAGGACCCGTTTGGCCATAGATTTTGCCAAAATAAACTTGAGTTTTATTTGGCAAACACATGTTTGGCCATAGATTTTGCCTATATTTTGGCAAAATTCTAAATCCCAAATCCCAAAACCAGCTGGTTTTGGGGCCAAATCCCTAATAATACACATATTTTTCCAAAATAAATTTGGGAAATATGTTTTGAAAACGTATGTCCAAACACATTTTCATCTTCAAGCCAAACTTCACCCAAAATAGATTTTTCAAAACAAATTTGGGAATCTATGGCCAAACGCTAGCTAAGAATTTGACACTTTATTCGACAATAAATATGCCCAAGTACCAACAGTGGTAAGCTGAGAGTAAAACATGGAAATGATGTTTTAGCTTTAACTGATAATAAAATTTATAGTATGTTTTATGACCGTAATATATGTATGTTCTAATTCTGAACATACGAAGGAGGTGAGATGCGCGTTTGAAATGAATTTAAACTAATTGCTTAATCGTTCTAAAAAATAAGAAAGGTATGCGCAATATCTCAATCCAAATGTGAGGCTCGTATTACAAAGACAGACTTAGAAAAAGATGTCGAAAATTACTGCTTTTTCTCCACGAGATATCCGAAGAAAAGAAAAAGAAAAAACAATCATGAAGGAGAAAATGTTGTTTGCTCATTTACTTGATGTTCATTTTTTCTGGAGTCTGTATCAGCTGAAAACTAATTGCTTAATCTTTCATAATACCATTATAAAAGAAAAAATATATTATCTTGCACAATACTTAGCCAACTGAAAAGTCACACGTCTAGAACTAAAATCAGAAGACAAATCTTTATGGGCAAAAAAGGTTAATCTAAAATGTCATACATAGGTGTAAAAATGAAATAATTAATGTACAGCTTACTGACATTCATTTTTTGAGTAAAGATAAGATAGTGCTATTGTCCACAATACAGATAAACAAATTAAGCATAAGGCAGCTTTTATAGCTTAAAAATAAGAGACCAAGGACACTCTTTGCTATTATACTATTGAGTACATTGCTTGACCTCCCACAACTGGCATAGATATGCATCCACATGAAATTCTTACCTTATCTAAAAAATATATGCGGTTCTTATTGTTTAAACATGATCCACTGAAGCAGGCGCCGCTGGTGTAGCTGGTGTGGCTGGTGTAGCTGATGCTATCGTAAACTGTACACCTCTCGACTGTCCCGAGTGTAACACAACAGCAAATTGTGTTGCTGCTGCCAATGCTTCTGCTTCCTGCTTCACCAAACCGTGAAGAAGAGTTTTGCGATCAGTTATAACTAAATAAACATGGACAGCACACTTTCTCGAGAGCAATTCAAAGATGCAGCAAATATTACGACTAGCTTAACTAACACCCACCTCTCTTTGCCTGCGCTGCTGCAAAATGCTGATGGCCCAGAGCATGATGTAGCAGGGTAAAAGGAAGCCAACTGCCCGAAGCAAGAAAAGCTGCAGACATGAATCAATTAGATCCATCGTCAAAGAAGAGAACTTATTTATGAGAAATAGTAGGCAAATGGCAACCATATAGGTATGCATAGCCCATTTACCGAAAAGAAAGCAGTTGGATCTTCATCATCTCCATCCGTGTCTGTCATAGGTAATGCGTGGCGCAAAAGTAGAAGAGCCATCAACTGTCAATGAAAATCATCATTTAAGTCTGGACAGTAATCAGATTGTGGGTAGAAAAGGGAAGGGTTAGACTAAAAGATAAGGAGAAAAGAGAAGTATAGGAATCCTGGATATCGGATAACCATAAAGGAGAGAACAGTCAATATAGATCACCAGCAATTGAGAAAGTCACTCTTTCATATCTTGAAGAAAGCGTAGGCTTTAGTAATGGCGTTCAGCAATATAAAGCTTGAACAAGGTATTGCACTCTGCATATTGGTTGGTCCCTCTTCAAAATTTCTTTTTCTAAACAAATTAAAATGTGAAAAGCTAAACTTCGGAAACGAAAAACAACTAAGCACAGTGGGAAAAGAACCGTCTGTATCTCTAAAAACTTTCTTATTTCTTGCCTACCGCTTGCCCAAAAATTCAGTTGGATAAAACACTGAATGGGATTAGTGTATTCTTTTGAACGAAATTTAAGGAGCATTTTACCCACTGCTTGAAGGTGAAACAAAAAGTGAATGAGGCAATGACACAAATGCTTGGTAAAGAGGCTCGCAGTGTTATCTTAGGAAATAAGTTGTACAAGGGCTTACAATTAAAGCAGCAGATCGGCAGAATGCCGCACCGCTTGCATTTGCAGAGTTGTAATCATCTTCTAGAAGTTGACGTTCAGCCTCTGCAATTGCCAAGAGGCGAGGATCATGTAAATCCAAAGGAGTACCAGAGATTTGCCATCCTCCTCTGCACAACATATGAAAGGCTTAAAATTAGTTTAGAAACTGTATAAGCACAGTCTAATTCCACACTGACTAGCTAACGTCACCAACCAAAGAGGTCATCACATAAATCATGGCTTGTTTGTATTGAAAATATTACAGGTAAAAAAGTTCAAACAAGTTAGTTTACAAAAAACATGAAAGATGAACTGACTTACTCACCCAATATCAATAACTGTCTCCTCAGCCACAGTTCGAGGAGGTACAGTGTAACCAGGCTGGTATTGCTGCATATTGCAATTGAAATGAATTTTTTCAGAAAATAAATAATCTAATGAGTGTCAAGATAAAAGGAAAGACGTTCAAATGAATCAAGCTCAGTCTCAAGTTCTGAGAAATCATCATGAGTAATGCTATTTATTTTAGAAAAAGTTGAACGTCAAAGCATAATGGGGATAGAGCTAAGCAAGAGGGTGGAACAACTATAGGTGAATACTCCAAGAGAATACATATCCGAATGTCATCGTCTTGAAAAACCAAACTAAGCTTAGATACTATCGAGAAGTAAGCAATTATATTAAAGGGTAAATTACAGCTATTTCTCTTCTAATATCAATAAGTAAATCATATCAGAACTATGAGAAGATTATAGGGCAAAATAAATATTGCAGTTTCACTGACCACTAGGCCATATCCTTGGGTACTTCCACATCATTTTTGAACTAGAAGTACTAGTAATCTATCATGTACTGAATCTTGTCCATTCAGCCTAATGTGACACATTTAAGTACAATGTAGCCCGTGCAAAATCTGCAAGCCAGACATCTCGGGCCAATATTCTCCACATTCTATCTCATAGGATCTAATCTCAATGGACTGTATATAACATCTAAACCCATCGCACTTACCAAACTACTCCTAAGGGTATAGCTATTCCTGTTTCAAAAGGGGAAGAAACCTGTGTTGAACTCAATGGTGGCACAAGCAAGAGTACTCTCACATTTAATGGGTGTGTCTTTTCAACAACCTCATAATACACAAGAAAAATATAAACCAACTGGAAGATTGACACATACCTGATGGCAAATCTCACAAGTAATATCCCCCTTCTCATCGCACCAGTGTTGAACACATGCTCGGTGTGCGTACTGCAGTTCAAGTTTTTTTTCCACCAAAATAATTAGCAGAGAGGCAAAGCGAAAAAAGAAAACAAAGCTAGAGAGACAAAAAAACAACACTTGAATTATCAGGCAATTAAAGAAAATTTGTAACTTAATGTATAATAAAATGGAAACGGTACAAAGAAGAGAGGTGCTACCATCTATGCAGCTATTGTGACAATAAGTAGATAAGCCATCAAATTGTCAGCGCAAAAAACTTCAATAGAATGAAGATGTATACAAAGAAAACAAATGCAACAGAAGAACGGCAGCAGCAAGCATGTTACAGCTATATATCATCAAGTTCTGCCATGGAATCAAAGAGTTCCTGAAGCGAAAATAGAAATGTGATACGACTATATAGATAGCAGGATATGTCCTGATAACAGGAGCAAGGGTCATATATTGGTTCATTATGGTGGATAACCACAACTTAAGCAAAACCAAGCTTGTTTGAGATAAGGACTCCCAACAACAGCCTTGAAAAGGATTAATTCTATCACTGCAGAGGCATCATGAGAAAACGGAAAAGAAAAAACACGCACCACCATCAAAGAAGACCCCCCCTCCCAACAATGACACCCAAGATTTCACCAAATCAATACCTTGCACATCTACTTGTGCCAAACTAGTTGAGATCCACTTAAGGAATACCAATAACTTAAATATTGTCTAGGAGAGTAGGAGGTAATAGAAACTGAAGTCAATGCAAGCATGAATGTTTCTGTTAGGATCGGGAACTCGGGTAGTGCAGAATTTAGCCAAACACGGTATAATGGGAATAACAAAGACAATGGAAGTTGATAACAACGACAATTAAAGTAGATAAAGAAGACACAAATTTAACGCGGTTCGGTCAAAGTGACCTACGTCCACAAGCGGAGAGGAGCAATTTACTATAACAATAAGAGTACAAAAGAGAGTACAAAATTAGAGTAAACACTTTAATTAATCCCAAATACCCTAAGAGAATAACCTCACAAGATCACTCCAAAGAAAGGGTTCACACAAGTGTTTCCCAACACTAACTCTCATACAAAACACTCTTAATAAAGGAGGAAAGGAAGAAACAAGAAATGAAGACTCAAGTCTTGTTGGTGTGT
>AWOL01S0010231.1:29295-52962 GCA_000715115.1 Nicotiana otophora | reverse complement strand
GAGATATTGTGACCTTTCTTATGACAATAGCGACACTCTAAATTATTGTATCTGGATATGGAGTCGGATTTGCCCCTAACAAACAAGCCAACTTCCGCTTGAGTTCCACTAGCTTCCCCAGTAATATCACTATCTACCTGTTCTTTTGATTTTAAGATAGATTTAATATCCTTATAAAAGATATTATCCTTTGCATAAAACATAGTATCTCTTATATGCTTAAAAAATGAGGGTAAAGAACAAAGCAGTAACACGGCTTGATCTTCATCTTTAATTTCAGCATCTATATTACTCAAATCCATAAGAATGGAATCAAAGGTGTCAAGATGAGAGAGAATAGAGGTACATTTACCCATACGAATTGTATAAAGCTTCTGCTTCAGGTAAAGTCTATTTTCCACCGTCCTCTCATATATAAGGTTTTCAAATTTTTCCACATGCCTTTAGCTGTGGTTTCTACAGAAATTTCACGTAAAATCTCATTTGAGAGATTTAAAATGATACCTGCTTTTGCCTTTTTGTCTATGATGGCAAATTCTCCGTCTGTCATTTTATCCGGCTTCTTCTCCTTTCCTTGCAACGCTAAGTCTAAGCCATCCTGAATTAGAATAGCTTCCATCTTTAATTGCCACATTCCAAAGTTTGCACTTCGATCAAATTTCTCAACATAGGTCTTTGTTAGAGTCATTTTGGCTATTGAAACTAACCCGGTTAGATCCGGCTCTGATACCAATTTGTTAGGATCAGGAACTCGGGTAGTGCGGAATTTAGCCAAACAACGGTATAATGGGAATAACAAAGACAATGGAAGTTGATAACAACGACAATTAAAGTAGATAAAGAAGACACAAATTTAACGTGGTTCGGTCAAAGTGACCTATGTCCACAAGCGGAGAGGAACTATAACAATAAGAGTACAAAAGAGAGTACAAAATTAGATTAAACACTTTAATTAATCCCAAATACCCTAAGAGAATAACCTCACAAGATCACTCCAAAGGAAGGGTTCACACAAGTGCTTCTCAACACTAACTCTCATACAAAACACTCTTAATAAAGGAGGAAAGGAAGAAACAAGAAATGAAGACTCAAGTCTGGTTGGTGTGTCTAAAATGAACTAATGCCTTCCCTTTTATAGGCAAAAAAGTCTTGGTCTCTTAAGTGTAAAAGAAGAGATACAACTTGTGCAAATGATGTCCAACACACAATGCAATATTTTTGGGTTCCAAAGAATATTGCCAATAAAGTCTACACTTTGCAAAGATGCTTATGCTTATGTGAGATGGACTCCATTAGCCAAAATATTGGCCATAATTACAGTTTCCAATTGCATCGCAAATACGAAGAAAACAAAGAATAGTGAACCACAACACCCTAAAATGTAACGCCACATTTCCTTTAATCCCTGGGAACAAATTTTCCATATAACTCAAGAAATGATCAGATTCTCCAACACAACAAAAAGCAAAGAGATAAAAACTTCACCTTGAGACTTCCACTGCAAGCACATGGACTCTCTAATTTGTCCAAAGAATCCTCCTCCTGGCAAATCCTGCACTCTCCTCTACCAATTAATGGCACCTCCTCATTCGCAACCTCATTGCCCTCCTCCTCCTCCACAGTCATCAATGAAGAGGGTCCCACCATTTCAGGGTTCTTGGTAACCTCTGGTCCATTCGGCTTCACAAGCCGATCCATGTACACCACCACACGATCTCCCATTCTATACCCAGATAAAATGACACAATTCCTACATCAAATTTACCAATAAATCACTTCAAAATTCATAAATAAAAAACACTCATCTCCTAATTTTTCACACATTACAAGATTTTCAACTTAACTGGATCCTCAAAAACGAAATGCACCACAAAGTTAAGATCTTTCTTCAACAACAACTACTACTTCTTAATTCCAAACTAGTTAAGATCTTTCATTACAATGTTAAATTTAAAAAACTGAAAAACAAATTTCAAGAATATATAAAAATGTGCATAAACCAAAACCCTAAAGATAAAATTATACCCATCAAGCCAAGAACCTCAGCAAGATGAAGGAATTTCTCAAAATTCACAGCAGCACGAATACAAGTCAAATGAAAATCAAACTATAAATTAATTAAACAAAATGTACCTGGAGAAAATGAAGAAATTCAGGAAACGAAATACAAAATGGCCAAAAATATCTGCGGAAATGTAGCGAAACCAACCAAAAATAATATAGCGGTGTGAATGGTATTTGTCTTAGGTTTTGACAGAAAAGTAATAAAACAAAACTAAGGAAGCACCAAATGTTTTTGTTGTTTTCTGCACTTTTAGGTGCAATTTTCAGAATTTTGGAGCTTAGAATGGGTCACTTTGACACTTTGTATGGACGCTTTATACAGATTTATATATGGTGATGATGCATGAAGAACATGTGGATATGTATATTAATTTCTCTTTTCCACTTTGTTACAGTGTATGATAGTTATATTTTCTAACTTTCCATATGAGTTCATCGAATCCTCAATTTTGAATAAAATTTATATATTCAAAAATTATATAAAGTGTATTTCCTCCGTCTCAATTTATATAGTAATTGTTTGCAGATTTCATTGGTCAAATGAGTTAATTTTGATTATGAATTCGAACATAGAATCTTTAAATTTGTGAAATAAAATTTATACATATATAAATTATGTAAAAAGTACTACTAAATTTTAGTTAGCATGTATACTAAAAATACATTTTTATTTTTACTTGTCACTTTACGCATATCAAGAGAAGATAAATTTTTTTTCATGTTATACTCACAGTATTTATTAGTCATTTCAAATTATTTTCTCAAATCTAATAAAATATACATCAATTAATATGAGTATCATAGTAAATTATGCACTTCATTTATTATTTATTAAGGGACGTGAAAAGTCAAAACGTGTCAAGTAAAAGTGAACAGAGGAAGTATAATAATTAACAATTTAAAATATTTAAAATACATATTAAAAAACTATGATTAAAAAAAACTCATTCGACTCTTGAGACTCCAACACTACGGCATAAATTGAAATGGAGTAATAATTAACAATTAAAACTATTTAAAATATATAAGAAAATCACAATAAAAAAGCAACTCATTTAATTCTTCAAATAATATTATATAAAGTAGACAGAAGTACGTATATTTAGTTTACAACGGCTCGTTTTGTCTGCCTCGGTTTTGGTGCAGGGATGGCTCAATCTGGCTTTAAATGAACTTAGTGATCGATGACTTTGAACTCTTTTAATAATGTTTTCTCTCAACGGCTTAGAATTTAATTGACAGAAGGGGCAAAGTTGTCTATTACTCACTTCCACCAGCCTGGCTACTTTTCACATGTTTATAAGTTTAATAACTCCAAATTTTGAAGAAAAATATTCTTTTGTAAAATATGATTACTTTTGTTGAGGTAAGGACGGAAGTGGAAGTGGATGTGATTATGTTACTATAATGTAATAAATTAATTTTTTTCTCATGTAGCTGGGGAAAAAGTAAGGGCTGTGTAATTGACGAGTGGTATTGGATACTGCAGTTGGAATTATGGTCATTTATTAGTACTTAACTTATCCTAGAAACAAAAATGAAGTTTATTAGACATATTTTGAAAGGACTACCTACGTCCCTAATTAAAATTATCGATGTTTATTAGACATAGACAAATTTATCCCAAGTCTCAACGGACCGTGGCTCCATTTTGTCGAATTACAGTTTCGAATCATTTACCACCCAAGAGAGACACTTCAATTCTACCCACACTTCAAAGAGAACAACTTGGTAAAGGAATCGTGTATTTATGACTATTGTGTAAATGGTACAATATCCTTGCTACCAAAAGAGACCAGCTCTTCTACATTCTTGTCTCTGCTTCATAGACCATAAATAGAGACGGACTACTTGAGTTGGGTTGTCAACCTCATTTCAGCAGTCCATACAATTGATCTCACTTCGACGAAGAATAGCATCTTTTACTTGGGGTACCAAGCAACAAAGTGTACAGAGATTCTTGGCAGAGGCAGCTGATCCACTTTGGTCCTTTCGCCTTATCCACAGATGCAGGAAAATGGCTTCCCATCCTATAAAACAATCTATGAACATCTTCCAACACGTGTGACTATGTACTTTCCTTTCTCTAGATCATACACAGTCTTCAATTGTGGCTTTCTCCACTTTGACACATACCATGCTGTGAACATCACCAAAATGAAAAAGGCAAAGAAGAGAAGCAAAATAAGAGAGTCCTCACTGAACATATTTGCAAACCAGCCGGAATGCTCTTTGTCCGACTCAGCCGTGCTCTGCAAGATGAATGCTCCTAATGCCCAATCAAGTGGAATATTTTCAACTTGATTAGCATATCCAATCCTGCTCAAACGCATACATGAATTAAGTGGGATACTCAAATATTCCACTAACTATATGCTTTTCTTAGGAAAAGATTAATTGGAAGTAAACTGTATTAATTTTATGCTTTACTGGTACTTCAGTTACTTTTTATTTTCTTCTTTATTACCTTCATTTCTGTTACTCCAAATTTTCTCCCCATCTATGGTTTTTCAGTAGATTTTAACTATTCCCTTCGCGAAAGATTCAAAGGAGAGACGAGCCTCGGGAAGAAGTGGGGAAGGGTAGATAAGATACTTTACCACCATTTTTAAACTTGGAAAGCTATAACGTGTGAAAGGCGTTTTCTCTTTCTTTTTAAGTCAAGCAGACAGCAGTAAGTATTGAAGAGGAAATCAAACGTTAGTAAGTACCTATCATCATCCAAACCAATTCCAAGACTATCATGAAGTAGTGCCAAAATATACGCTGAAGAGAAGCAATAACGATGCAAATCCTCCTCTTGAAGAGAATGGTACTTGCTTTTCAACCTTGACCAGTCCTCTTCACAAAACCTTTTCCCAGCAGCCATAAGATCAGAAAGAAAAGCTTTTGGGGGCAAACCAAAAAACTGTTCAGAAAGGTTTGGGAGGAAAAATTACAAACAAAAAAAAGTCATTCTTTAGCACATCAAAAGCAAGATATTACCCACAAATAACACAACAAAATGCTGACTTCTATCAGCGCATTGGTACAGTTGTAAGATGAATGTGCACCTTAGAAGTGTGGAAAAAATTTTCTGTAGCCAAAAATTTCCCCTGGAGCTTTGGCATAAATGTTGACCCAATGTAGCAGCTTTTATAAGGGCAACTCTCTGCATTATGCAAGAAGAAGAGCTTCATTAAATGGTTTCAAATGAAAGGAAAATGTCTGATAAAAATTAAGTACAAAATTAACATCGCATATTTGTTCTATTACAGGAAACAATAAAAGCAAACCTTTGCCTTTCTGCAACAGTGATAATGACGCAGATCTGCACTCTGAGAAGTTGCCGCTGGGATACAGAGCAGATAGGAACCTGTTCTTATCCGCTACACTACTGGGGGAGAGCTTCAATGACCTTAGGTTGTGTGTATATCCTCTAGGAGAACAAGGATCCATCAGCTTAACACTTTGAGCAGCTGCATTGATGAAAACATAAAACAAATTTCCAAATATAAATTTTTACTTGCAGAACCATATGAGAACAGATGCCTTATTTAAGCAAAAAAAAAAAACATGAAAACTGATGCATCGGTCCTCGTGAGAAGCAGGAAACTAAAGCCATGCTACAACCATAGCAATCCTCAAAAATGTCACTTGGATAACATAACAAATCACTTTAGAATGATGAAAAAAATAAATAGAAAACAGCAATTGCTTTAGTTTTTCCACTTCCTTCCTTTCTTTTTTTTCCTTTTATTTTATGTTTCTGGTTGTGAGGATGCTGTGGGGGTGGGCTTTTAAATCAATGAGGAAACAGCACATTTTCAGTTATCCACAAATTTGGGCGTTTAGAGAAGTGAAAAGCTCAAGTGTACAGCAAATTTCACTAAATTATTTGCTATAAAAGCCAAACATAATGCACCCCCCTCCCCCCCACGCCTCCCAACTCCTGCATAGTTGCAAGAGCAAAAGAACAGCTATCCAAAGCTCCAACTCTTAAAGCAAATATCTATATATTCATCTCATGGGAGTTAGAAAGATGTATATGCTGTAACAAGAATCAACTAACATCACACCATGAAGTACTTGAAGTTCATATAAGATTAAACGAAAAGAGATTCCAACATTACCTTGATCTTGGCCCCTCGCGACAAGGGACTCCAGGAGTAAGTCAAATGCAACGTTCTGCAAAACATCACGAGCAATGAAACCTTAACATATATCTATGTTTCATAAATATTAATTAAAATAGGGCATGATGGACAACGAATACCGGGTCAGAATACTGAAAGTCCTCTACAATACAATTTCAAAATGTTGCTTTTAATGCATATAAGTGCTAATTAAGACTCTAGACGAGGAAAAGATCAAATTCACATCATTATTAAAGATTGCTTGTTATCTAATGCTGACTAATTCTGCAGTGAAATCTTGGTTATCTAGTTTTTTGTTCTTTTTTTCCACAACTGGGAGATTTTTAGGGCTAGCTGGCACATGGTTGGAAACTCAGTGGATAATGGGCCAGCCCCCCTAGCCTTCTCTATTTAAATACCAGGATTTTCTCTAGGATTTGTCTGTGGCAGGGTTCAAATTCATGACGTGCACCTTAAGCCACACATCCTGCTCTGCATTCTTAACACTAGATCAAACACCCAGGGAGCGACATTGGTTATCTACTTTGAAGTACAATAATCAAGTCCAGGGAGCAGAAGTGTTCCCAATAACGTTGAATCATCAGCTACCAATTTTACAACATTTAGCATGCAGTGCAGAATACAGTCACTTATCTGATCATGTAATCAACAATGACACTTAGGATTAGAGAATAGAATAATCAAGGAAAATCTTGCAGTGTTCATGATAAACAACAAGAGGATGGAAAGTTACCTGACCAAATTGAAGCAAGCTATGACTGTAGATCTTGTAGGTAAAGTTTCTGAATTTAATCGTCCGAGAATATTCATGGGGCATAGGCTCATCAGAAACAAAAGTCACCTGAATATATCATACAACAAAAGTTAATAGTAATTTACATGCTCTCATACTATCCTTGAGTTACATCATGCAAACTGATAAAAACAATTTCAGGTGGAAAAAAAAAAAAGACAGCCTATTCATTGTGCAATTAAATTTTCTGTGAGCTTGAATGAAATTACTGACACTCCTTTTAAAAGAAAATGGCAGGTCCGAACACTATTTTTGGCTCTCGAAACAGAAAACTGTAACAATGTCCGCATCAGTTTTAGATGACAAGAGTGCCTGGAATAGAATAAGCCGAAGCATCCCAAATATGGTGATAAATTGAAATTTTTCAAAATAATGAGATCAACCTGCGCAGATGCACCACCAAGTTCAATTATCCCAGTTGTTTGCAGAGGATCACTACCAAGAGTACCAAGGGCATAATTAGCAATAACCCAGGCATACAAACCCTCATCAGATCCTACAATCAACAAAAATATGATGTTACTTTTGCTATCATGAAGCAAAGACTGTACTCCATAATAAAGTGTCTGCATATCTTCCAACAGAGGTTCACAGGTATAAGAAACTAATGTGTCAATATAACATAAGTTATGGAAAAAGTAAATCTGACAAGACGAGAAGACTCTATTATTTCCCTCAAACCTAAACAGAGAAGTTTCCCACCTCCAAGGATTCAGAAAAATATGGACTATCAATATTCCGCAGTACCTTGCAATTACCTTTTAAGAATTCACAAACTCCAACTATCATTTGAACACATTGGAAATATATTTTCTAATTCTCCCAAGTAATTTAGGAATGAGCAAGTAACGAAGTCCAATTAGGCAAATAGCAATTGTGAAGATCAAAAATATTAATAACGAAAATGGGTAGTGCATGGCAACTTAAATCAGCACAAAATCAGACGCCGAAAACCAGAAAAACATGAAACTGTATCATGTCATACCATCTTGCTTCAGAGTCCAAAGGATTGAAGCTATAGTTATTATTTCAGAACAAACAGACTTGTATTACTGCATCATATCCATCAAAAAGTAGTTTAAATTCTAAACCTGATGGGGCAAACTAAATGAATCCTCCACATCCATTCCGCTCTAATTCAGCACTGGAAAGACTTATAGTCATTAAACCCTTTTTTTCTAAATTAGTAGTTAAAAGTGTTTACCCTAGCCTTCGACCTACCCCAAGATTCCTCTTTTATCCTTGCTATGCTTTACGAACTCATACAGGCAGAGTTATATAACTACATTGCGATAAAAATTAACATGTCAAAGCTCGTGCAGAAAACCCCATTAAAACTGTCAACTGTAACTTATAATAAACTTTCAAATTGATGAGGTAGTTAAGCTTTTTCATCCTTGCCTTCTATCTACCACAAGCTTACTCTTTTATCTGTGCTATGCTTTACAAACTCAAATAGGCAGAATTATATAACCATAGAAACTCGTTAAGACTGTCAACAGTAACATAAAAACAGCAATTTTGTTTTAACTTGATCATCAAAATGCAAATAGGCTGCAATGCAAACACATTCCTTTCCTGGATTACCTGAAATAACAGAAGCCCAATCATTCATAAACTTAAAGCCTGAATCCCTCAATACCTTTCGACACACTTCTAGAATCTTCTCCTGTACATCCAAATCCAACAACCTCATTCCAGCAGTAGCCATCAACCTAATCTCCGTTTCACTCCAATATTCCTTCGGCACACTTTTCTTCCCAAACTCCACTAACTCCGTCACTGATTCACTCGCCATCTCCGGTTCCTCCGCATAAGCTGATAATCCCGGATTCACCCTCATCGAAACCAAACCCTTTTCCCCAAAATCAAACACTGGTCCCAACCCATCCCTAACCTCGTACTCAAACACATGTATCCTCGTACCCGTACTTCCCCCATCAATCACGATCCCGTATTTTTTCTTCACAGAAAACCTAAGTTTACTCGAAAACACAAAAACATAACATACAAAAGCGATAATGAATGCTATTGAAGTGTAATAAATGAGATTTGATTTGGAATTGGTTCGATTAGGGCTGCGATGCGAAGATCTGCTGGGTCGGGCTTGGAATTTGACCGATTCCATTGTTTGACTTCCGTTAGTAGTCTTTATTTTTTTGCGGGCATTGGATCGGCGCATCAAAAATTGGGAAGATTTGAACCATATGAATAGCAATCTGCATATGATTTTGGTATGAGATTTCTAGGGGGTTTTATCGGAGATTGAGAGGGCGAAATCGGAGAATCCCTCTCTTCTCCGGCGAACAGATTTTTGTTACTTAGATTCGTGAACCGTTGCCGGTTCAATCGGTTCCGGTTGATAGGCCTCAGGCCTGTTTCAGAAGATGGGGAGGAGGATGTAGAGAAGGAAAATGGAAAGAAAGTGAACTGAATTGACTTTTTTTGTTCTTTATTCTTTGGGGTGAAATTAAATTGACTTCTGGTCAATAGTAAATTTACATGTTTGCTTTTCCACAATATTGTTTTGTCAAATATTATACTTTTTCACAATCAATAACAATACTTTTTCACAATATTTTTGGTCAAGCTTCTTCAAGGCTAAAAGAATTTTTTTTCTAAAAGTACTTTTTTCATAGTTGAGAGGTATTTGGCCAAGCTTCTAGGAAGAAAAACAAATATTTTTGAGCGGAAACATAAGCAATTTTTGAGAAGTAAAAAGAAAGTAGTTTTTCTACAAAAACCTTTTTTTTGAAATGTGCTTATAGAAAAATACACTTAGATGCAGTTTCTAAAAGTTTGGTCAAACACTAATTGATGCTCAAAAGTATTTTTCAAATTGATTAGTCAAATACAAACTGTTTTTCACCAAAAGTACTCTTTTGAAAAGCACTTTTAAAAAGAAAAAAATACTTTTCAAAATAAGTTGATTTTAGAAATTTGGCCAAATAGGATATTAATAAGAGTCTGTTTGAAAAACTTTCTGAAAATATGATTTGTGTGCAACTGGATATAATTATATAATTTGATATATTTGTTTGACCGGAAAAAGGCCAGCCCTGCCCTTGAACTATCAGATTTGGTCTAAAATTACCCCCCATCCACCTATTGGGCTAAATATAACCTTCCCGTTAAGATTTTAGCTCACAACTGCCCTTTTAGTTAACAGCCCAAATCAGATTAAAAATTAATATTATTTTTAATGACGTGGCATTTTCCTATTGGTTGATTTAAAACACACTCCAAATATGTCCAACCCACCCATTCTACCCGACCCATCAGACCATTACCCATTAAACTCTCTAACCCATCGATGATTTCTAAACCCAGACTCCCCTCCTCATAAAATACGATTGATACTCCCATCTCTGTAAATTAGGGTTCTTTTTATTCTTCCCTTTCCCAAATCTGAAAATGAGAGCTCTTAGATCTTCTCCATCTTGTTTTAGCTTTAAAATGTCTAAATCTTCTTATGCTTCTTCCCGTGACCAAAGTGAGAACCGTACATGTTATTGTGGATTGATTACCAACCAATTTACTGCTCCGACACCTTTGAATGGTGGTCGTAGATTCTACAAATGTTGTCGTTATGAGACTAATGGTTGTCGATATTGGGAATGGCGCGATGAAGAATTTCCACCTCATGTGTCAATGTTTATCCATAAGCAAAAAAATTTATTGAATGTCCTTTCGTCTAGAAAGGAACAAGCTGAGGAAGATAGTGGATGATATGGTTGGGAGTAAAGCTGCAGATTTGAATAACATATTATTGGAAGAGAAAATTTCAAACTTGGAGCAGAAATTGAAGCGATGAAAAAGACTTGCGATATGGTCATGGGCTATTTTTGTTGTTTTTGTAGCTGGCAGAATGATGTATTGAAGTTGGTGGCCTCTGATGTTTTGCGTTGATGATGAAAATTTCCAACATATCTGCGTATTTTTATGTTTCTTTTATATAATTTTGTTAGTGTCTAGATATGATGTTCTGGTTGTATTAATGATAAAAATCTGCTGATATTAGTTATTTAAACTGGTTGTT
Organism: Nicotiana otophora; assembly: GCA_000715115.1. Taxonomy (NCBI): domain Eukaryota; kingdom Viridiplantae; phylum Streptophyta; class Magnoliopsida; order Solanales; family Solanaceae; genus Nicotiana; species Nicotiana otophora. The sequence continues at coordinate 41,930 of AWOL01S0010231.1, read as the reverse complement.
TTGGTTGTTAAATGAAGGAAATATGTAGATTTTAGTTGTTTAGATTAGTTGTTTTGGTTGGTTAATGAAGAAAATCTGCAGATTTTAGTTGTTTAGATTGGTTGTTTTGATTGTCAAATGAAAAAAATCTGCAGAATTTTATTGTAGGTTCATTGTAATAACGATGCTTGGTCAAAGGAAAAACTTTAAAGGAATGGTTAAAGGAATAACCATGATTGCAAAATTTTGTATACTCAGTTAAAGAAAAATCTTCAAACCAAAGAAGCACACTGGAAAATGACGTTAATTTAATGAACCAAAGAAGCACAATGGAATATCTAATTTGGTAAAATCTTCTGTCACGTTAATTTAATGAACCAAAGAAGCACAATAGAGGAGAGTATCAATCATATTTTATGAGGAGTGGAGTCTGAGTTTAGAAATCATCGATGGGTTAGAGAGTTTAATGGGTAATGGTCTTATGGGTCGAGTTGAATGGGTGGGTTAGACATATTTGGGATAGGTTTTAAACCAACCAATAGGATAATGCCATGTCATTAAAAATAATATTAATTTTTAATCTGATATGGGATGTGAACTAAAAGGGCAGTTATGAGCCAAAACCTTAACGGGGAGGTTATTTTTAGCCCAATAGGTGGATGGGGGCAATTTTAGACCAAATATGATAGCTCAGGGGCAGGGCTGACCCTTTTCCGTTGTTTGACTAAGTAATTACTTGGTTAGCATGGAATTGAGTGTAATTGTAGGGATATAATTACACTTTCAAATTCTGAATGAGAGGTAAAATTGATGGTAATTACAAGCTAATATAACTTTTCTAATTCTCTCTTATTTTATTTTTCAAGTATATTAAGTACTATCTTTTTTAAAAAAGCCCAAGTTAAGCTTTCTCTCTCTAGGCGCACGATAGTGGTTTTACCGTGCCAAGCCATCGGAAATGGAAAGAGGAAGGCCGACGAAGAAGCAAAACAACAAAGCGGTAGTAGCCATTGAGGCTATTGCGAAGAGGATTGGTGTCTCAAGGGAATATCCGAAAGAAGAAGCGAACAAAGATGAACCAAAATGGCCGAAACTACCAAATCGAAAGAGCGGTCCTAATATACCCCTCTCAGGCACAATTACAGCCGGAATTATGCAGATAACTAGCAATCAAAAAATAACACCTCAACAAGTGGATACTTCACACGCTAGTGGAGTGCAATTCAGACCTAATATTAGGGCTCAAGGAATTGGAAATGGGATAGGAATGCAGCTAATTTTGGGAGAACCACGAGGGAAGGGACTTGAGAATAAGGCATGGGCAAATCTGATGGGTAATAATCGATTTGGTCTCAGAGGAATGAACTTGAATTTTGTTGCTTCCATTTTGCAGAATGGGAAAAAATGGTGGAACTATCAAAGAATGAAGTTGAGAAGGAAACTGAAAAGTGGAGAAATACTATCATCCTATATGTAGTAGGTAACACACCGATGATTGGAGCCCTAGAAAGATTTGTTGCTAGGCAGTAGAACTTTGTCTCAAACCTACGGTATATTTCTACAACGATGGCTACTTTGTGATAAAATTCAATAATATGGATGATAGAGATGGAATACTTTATTCTGGACCTCACATAATTGGGAACAAGCCAATCATAGCAAAGGTGTGGCTACCAGACTTTAATTTCAAAGATGAGATTTAAAAAACTATTCCACTCTGGGTTACTTTTCTAAACCTCCCCTTGAATTGTTGGAGTGCAGATTCACTGAGCAGGATTAGCAGTGGTCTTGATGTTCCTCTATATGCAAATGGAAAGAATTTCATATGCACGAATACTAATAGAAATGGATATAACAGCGCCATTCCCTGAAATTGTCAAGGTGAAGGACCCAAATGGAAGACAGTTTGATCAAAGGGTTGAATATGTATGGAAACCAAAATACTATGGAACTACGATTGGGCACTACTGCAAAGAACCAAAACAACTAAAACAATTCAAAAGTTGCGATCAACAATGTGCAGAAAAAGGTGTGGCAAGCTAAAGGAACAATTACACAAGTACATGAAAAAGAGAATGATCAATTGAAAGCAAACATGAAGGTAGGGAAGCAAGTATATTTAGAGATAACCGAAGGATAGAAGGAAGTAAGGGGCCAATCAGGTGCTAAAACAACTCATGTTACTAGTGATAGACGTATGAGTATAACAATTGGCTTCACTATTTTATATAAACAGGGTGAGCAATTACCAATACTAAAAAAAGAAATTTGTGCTGAAAGAGGCCAATACAGTAGAAGTGGGAACACAGGGGTAATACAAAATCTCTTTAATCCAGCATGGAAGTAGTAGCTTGGAACATTACAGAAATCAATAAGGTGTTCAATCAAAAGGAGTTACGTATTTCATTAGGGTAAATAAAATTAGCCTACTAGCTATAGTAGAACATAGAATTACTGAAATCAATGCCAATCAAATAATAAAGAAGGTTGTAGCAGGTTGGAGTTGGTCTACTAGCTATGAGGCTAATGGCAAAGGAGGGATATGGGTAATCTGGGATCCAAATATTCTACAATTTAATGAGATGGTAAAGAGTAATCAGTTGATACATGGAAAAGTGTCCATTTGTGCCCTAAAAGTACAGTTCCATTTTACAGCAATATATGGTCTACATACTATTGAAGATAGGAAAACACTGGAATGAATTAGAAGTGATTCATAATGGAACTGATGGAGCATGGGTAACCACGTGAGACTATAATGCAATGCTAAGAGTGGATGATAGGATTCATGGAAATCCAGTACAAGAAGCTGAGATAAGAGACTTTAGAAATTTCATGCTGAACAATAATATGAATGATCTAAATTATATTGGAAGAAAATCCACATGGACAAATAATCATGTCTTGAGGAGAATTGACAGAGCAATTGTGAATGCAAAGTGGATAACAACAATGAAACAATTAGAAGTGGTAGTTATGAACCCATTCATCTCTGAGCATTCAATTTGAAGATATAGATCAGGGAGGACCAAAGCCATATCGATTCTATAGTTATGTGGCTGATATTCCTTGATTTCATGAAGGTGATGGAGAACATGGGAGACCCCTAGTAAATGGGAGGAGATGCAAAAGGTGTGGTTGAAACTTAAAGAGGTGAAGTAGGAATTGAAAAAGCTACATACTGAGGAGTTCAAAGGAGTCAGGGAGAAAGTACAATCAATTAGAAGGCAGCTCAAAGAGACACAAGAACAAGTGAGGGACACAGATCACCAAACATCTTTGTTTGAAACTGATAAGGGATTGAGAGTACAACATGAGAAATGAGGGCTGATAGAGGAAAGTATACTACATCAAAAATCCAGGACCTAGTGGCTAAAAATTGGGGACTCAAACAGTGAGTACTTTTATGCTTGCTTGAAGAATAGAACATCATAGAATAATATCAAATCGCTGATAAATCAAATAGGGACACTGTTGCAAATAGAACATGAGGTGAAAGAGGAGGTAGTGGAATTCTATAGGGAGCTATTGGGCAAGGATACTAAATAAATGCCTACAATAAACCCAGAGATAATGAAAGAAGGACCAATGCTGACTAGTAAACAATATCTAAAACTAATATAGCAAGTCACTACAGAAGAAATGTGTACAAAAATTAGGAACATAAATGAAAATAAGGCCCCAGTATGTGATGGATTTAATACTTCTTTCCTTAAGAAAGCATGGTCTATTATAAGAGAAGATGTGATCAATGCAACTAAATAGATCTTTGCCACTGAGGAGATCTACAAGCCTATCAACTATACTTCAGTGACTCTAATTCCAAAGGTAAAACATCCAAGTTCAGTAAAAGAGTACAAGCCAATTTCATATTGTACTGTGATGTATAAGATAATATCAAAAGTACTCACCTCAAGATTACAAATGGTTATGGATAGTCTCATTGATACTTGCCAGGATGCTTTTGTCCTAGGGAGGATCATTTCAGACAACATCATTTTAAGTCATGAACTAGTGAAAGGATATGGGAGGAGAGGGGTAACTCCAAGATGCATCATTAAGCTAGACATACAAAAATCTTATGACTCTTCGGAGTGGTGTTTCCTAGAGCAAATTCTGATAAATATGAACTTTTCCGTCTACTTTGTGAAATAGATTATGAAGTGTATTACCACTGTCTCCTACTCTATTATGATAAATGGAAGGCCTGCTACTGAGACAAGGAGATCCACTGTCTCCATTCCTATTTGTATTAGCCACGTACTACCTAAGTAGATTGCTTAGAACCCTGAAATACCAGCCTTACTTCAACTACCATCCAAGGTGTGAGAAATCACAAATAGTCCGGTTGGGCTTTGCTGATGATCCGTTCATGACCCTAGTTTTTTCTCCTTAGGATGTCGTGATGGCACCTAATCTCTAAGACTAGGTAAGTCTAACGAACAAGAATGTGACAGAAATAAAAACTAAAAGCAGGATATAAACTAATAAGTCTCTTAAATATCTCAAAATTGAATCACAACCACAATGCTCCCTAAACCAGGTGAGACTGAGTCATAAGCTCTACAAGAAGTACCAAAATATTAATATACATCACTGTTTGAATAAAAGATAAACAGTAAAAAGATATGGCAGAGGGTGACTCCTAGGCCTGCAGACGTCGGACAGGTATATCTTGAAGTCTCCAAACTGTATGATCCACTCAATGATGCCTAGCCTGAGTCGAGGTACTTGGATTTGCAAAATATTATGTAGAAGCGTAGTATGAGTACACCACAACGGTACCCAGTAAGTATCAAGTCTAACGTCGGTAGAGTAGTGATGAGGCCAGGTCAAGACACCTACTAGAATAAGGAAAACTGAACAAGTATAGTATAGTCTAATAGTAAAGACGAGGAAATAATGACAACAAAGCAATACAACAAGGTAAGCTACAATTGAATTTAAAGCAATAAAGGCAACAAGGAAGGAACACATAATAAGAACATCAAGGGAATAATGAAAACAAATACAAGTGAGGTAAATGAGAGGTAACAATAAAAATCACAACTGTACTGCCTCGAAATCTCATTCTACAATTACAATCACAATCTTTTCTTATACCGTCGCGTGAGCCTTATATTTAGGTAGTTTTGAAAATATTTTTTCGAAAAAGCTACACGCACTTTAGCCCACCTTATGTCACCGCGTGGCTTCAAGTAATTCTCTTATTAGCAACATGCACATAAGTCCCACCTTATGCTGCCGCATGTACATTAACCCATATCCTTATACCGCAGCATGTGCATCAAAATCATAACACAATAATCACTCGCACCACAAGTACCCATATGCCACAAGTTGTCAAAAGAATAAACAGTACCAATCTTTCCACGATAATTAGCCCATGGCTCAACCACAATGTATACAAAAATCTCAACAATAATGGAATAAAAGTGAATAGCTTAACAAGAAAGATATCTCAACAATTTAACAAATTCGCCTCAATGTGATAAAGGCTCTTACAACTTCAATACGAATAACTCAACAAGAAGATATTCCATGAAATAACAACTTCAAGTAAGGTAATTCAACAATTAAAGAATTAATAAGACAATAAGGAAGGCAATAACTTCAACTAAACATGTAAAAGCAAAATAGCAAGTAAGAGATAGAGCAAGTGTTGACAATGTCAAATAAAGCATGTAAGGAAGGATTAACATGTAAGGGTAGATTAACAATGAAAGGTATATCATGTTTTGACAATTCGATTAAAGGCATGAAAAGAGTTCAAATAGTCTAAACCGGTCAAATACCACATATAGCCTGTGTACCCACTCGTTACCTTGCGTACACGGCTTTCACATAACATAAATAGCACAATAAATCCAAATCCTAAGGGGTAGTTCTCCCCCCCCCCCACAAAGTTAGGAAAGATACTTACCTCAAACAAGCTAAATCAACCCACTAGTAAGCCTTTTCCGTGAATATCCAACTCCGGACGGCTCGAATCTAGCCAAAATAACTTAATACCATAAATTCAAATCATAAGAAACTATTTCGGATAATAAAGTTGCAATCTTTAAAGAAAATCAAAAAGTCAACCCCGGGCTCGTACCTCGAAACCCGACCAAACTTACAAAATCCGAACACCCATTCAACAACAAGTCCAGCCATACTAAAATTATCCAATTCCAACCTCAAATCGATCTTCAAATCCTTAATTTATAGTTTAGAAATTTTCACAAAAGTTCCCGATTTTTTCAACTCAAAACACAAATTAAATGATAGAAATAATGATGGATTCATGAATAATAATCAAATCCGAGTAAAAAATACTTACCCCTATCTAATCTTTGAAAATCCCCTCCAAAATCGCCCAAATCGAGCTCTCTAACTAAAAAGATGAATAATAACTCTAACCCTCGATCTTCTCTATTTCATCCCAGGTATTCCGCTTTAGCGGATACTTAGTCGCATCCGCGAAAGAAACATCGCAGATGCGGCTCCGACTCAAGCCCAGCAATCTCCGCTTCTGCGATCCACAACGCACACCTGCGCTCCCGCTTCTGCGGGAAAAAAAGGGCATTTTAGCGCTCCCGCTTCTGCAGAAGCTGACTGCACTTGCGGTCCCTCACTGCTCGCTCAAAGTCCGCTTCTGCGGACGTGTCGTCGCTTCTGCGGGTGCGCACCTGCGCCCAGGTGTCAGCACCTGCGACCTTTCCCCCCGGCCAGCCTTCTTCGCTTCTGCAATCTCCCAGTCGCACCTATGGGAGATTGAAAGTTACGGAATATGAACATTATGAAATATGAATGCCCACTCAACCACGAGTCTACCCATATCAAAATTACTAAATTTCGATAACAATTCAGCCCTCAAAACCTCAAATCTATCCAAGAGGGTTTTCAAACTTTTTCAACTTAATTCACCAATTAAATGATAAAAACAGTGATGGATTCGGGTAATTTAATAAATATTTAGTTAAGAACACTTATCCCATTGTTTCCTCTGAAAATTGCCCAGAATTCGCCTCAATCCGAGCTCCAAATCGATAAAAATGGCCAATTTTCAGAACTTAAACTCTCTGCCCAGTGATTTCTTCCACGCGATCGCGTAGCACAAATTTTTACTACCCAGAAAATAACCCTACACGATCGCAAACCATTTCACGCGATCGCGAAGCACAAACGCGTGGCCTTCCCTGCTGCTCCACTTACTCTACGCGAACACGACCTCCTCCACGCGGTCGCAAATACCAAATTCCCATACCTACGCGATCGCGAAGAACACAAATATCACTACCTCAAACAAGCCTACGCGATCGCAAACTATGTCACGCGATCGCATAGAACAAAGTTGCCTCTTCCAAAATTACACTACGCGATCGCGTATAAGGAAATCAGAAGAAAAATTCCAGCAGCTATCATCCGTCTCCCAAAGGCCAAAAGTGATTCGTTAGCCGTCCGAAACTCACCCGAGCCCCTCGGGACCTCAACCAAATATACCAATAAGTATTAAAACATCATACAAACTTAGTCAAACCATCAAATCACATCAAACAACGCTAAAATCACAAATCATACTCCAATTCAAGCTTAATGAAACTTAAAATTTCCAACTTCTACATTCGGTGTCGAAACCTATCAAATCAAATCCGATTGACCTCAAATTTTACACACAAGTCATAAATGCCATAACAAAGCTATGAAAATTTTCGAAACTGGATTCCGACCCCGATATCAAAAAGTCAACTCCCCGGTCAAACTTCCAAACTTAAATTCTTGTTTTAGCTATTTCAAGCCTAATTTAACTACGAACTTCCAAATAAAATTCTGAACATGCTCCTAAGTCCAAAATCACCATACGGAGTTATTGGAACCGTCAAATCCCGATTCCGGGGTCATTTTCTCAAAATGTTGACCGAAGACAAACTTAACATTTTAAGGCCAATTTAAGGAACCAAGTGTTCCAATTTCAACCCGAACATTTCCAAATCCCGAAACCAACCATCCCCGTAAGTCATAAATTAATAAAAGCACATACAATGAGTTGTATTTAGGGGAACAGGATTCTAAAAGTCAAAATGACCGGTTGGGTCATTACATTCTCCACCGCTTAAACAAACATTCGTCCTCGTATGGGTTTAGAATTGTACGAGTGCCAAATAAGTGTGGATATCTGCTCCGTATGTTTTCCTTGGCCTCCTAAGTCACTTTCTCAACTAGTTGGCTCCTCCACTGGACTTTTATTGTAGAAATCCTCTTGGACCTCAACTGGCGAACCTGTTTATCAACAATGGCAACTGGTTCTTCTTCATAGCCCAAACTATTATCTAGTTAAATTGTGCTGGAATCTAACACATGTGATAGGTCAGCATGATACTTCTGGAGCATAGATACATGAAAAATCGGATGAACTCCTGATAGGCTGGGAGGCAAGGCAAGCTCGTAAGCAACCTCCCTAACTCGTCTCAACACCTCAAATGGGCCTATAAACCTTGGGCTCAACTTCCCCTTTTTCCCAAATATCATGATTCCCTTCATCGGCGAAACCTTCAAGAGAACTTTTGCATCCATCATAAAGGATAAATCACGCACTTTCTGATCTGCGTAACTCTTCTGTCTGGACTGCACTGTACGAAGTTGCTCCTGAATCAACTTTACCTTTTCCAAGGCATCTTTTACCAAATCAGTACCATATAATTTAGCCTCAGCAGGCTCAAACCATCCAATGGGCTAACGACATCGTCGACTATATAACCTCAAATGGAGCCATCTCGATGCTGGATTGGTAACTGTTATTATAAGTAAACTCGACCAAAGGCAAGAAACGATCCTACTGACCTCCAAATTCAATCACACATGCCCTGGGCATATCCTCTAAAATCTGAATTGTCCACTCTGACTGCCCGTCGATCTGCAGATGAAAGGCTGTGTTGAGCTCTACATGGGTCCCCAATTCATTCTGTATTGCTCTCCAGAAATGTGAAGTAAACTGAGGGCCTATATCAGATATGATAGAAATTGGCACACCGTGCAACTGAACTATCTCCTGAATATATATATCTGGGCCAACCTCTCTGAAGTATACGGAGTCACAATAGAAATAAAGTGTGCAATCTTGGTCAACCTATCGATAATGACCCAAACTGCATCAAACTTCCGCAAAGTCCGTGGCAACCCAACTACAAAGTCCATAGTGATGCGTTCCCATTTCCACTATGGTATAGTCATCTACTGAAGTAGGCCACCTGGCCTCTGGTGCTCATATTTAACTTGCTGGTAATTTAGACACCTAGCTACATACTCAACTATGTCCTTTTTTATTCGTCGCCACCAGTAATGCTGCCTCAGGTCACGATACATCTTCTTAGCACCTGGATGAATAGAATACTGAGAACTGTGTGGTTTCTCTAGGATCATTTTCCTCAGTCCATCCACATTAGGAACAGATAGATGATCCTTGAGTCGCAAAACACCATCTGCTCCAATAGTATCTTTCTTGGCACCACCCCGTAGTATCGTTTCTCGAAGAACCATTTAAGTGTGGATCATCATACTGGCGAGCCTTGATCTGCTCAAATAGTGAAGACCGAGCTACAACACATGCAAGAACTCGGCTGGGCTCTGAAATATTCAGCCTTACAAGTTTGTTAGCCAAAGACTGAATATCCAAAGCTAATGGCCTCTCCTCTTTTGAAATGAAATCCAAACTACCCATACTCTCCGCCTTTCTACTCAAGGCGTCTGCAACCACATTTGCTTTGCCTGGATGATACAAGATAATAATATCATAATTTTTAGTAACTCAAGCCATATGCGCTGTCTCAAATTTAGATCCCTCTACTTGAACAAATGTTGCAAACTACGATGATCAGTGCAAACTTCACAAGAAATCCCATAAAGATAATGTCTCCAATTTTAAGAGCGTGAACAATAGCAGCTAGCTCCAAATCATGCACTGGATAATTCTTCTCGTGGGGCTTCAGCTGACATGAGGCATATGCAATAACTCGCCCTTCCTGCATCAATACACAACCCAAGCCAACGCGTGAAGCATCACAATACACTTTATACATTCCCGAATCGGAAAGCAACACTAACACTGGTGCTGTAGTCAATGCTGTCTTCAGCTTCTGAAAGCTCGCCTCACAATCATCAGACCATCGGAACAGAGCACCTTTCTGGGTTAATTTGGTTAAAGGTGCTGCAATAGATGAAAAACCTTCCACGAACCGACGATAATAATCTGCTAAACTTAGAAAACTCCTGATCTCAGTCGCCGGAGTGGGATGCCAATTCTGAACTGCCTCAATCTTTTTGGGATCAACCTTAATACCCTTGCCCGATACAATATGCCCCAAAACTGCTATGGACTCTAGCCAAAACTTACATTTAGAGAATTTAGCATATAAGTTTTGTTCCCGCAGCGTCTGAAGCACCACTGTCATATGCTGCTCATGCTCCTCCTTGTTGCGCGAGTAGATCAAGATGTCATCAATGAAGACAATGACAAACGAATCAATGTATGGCACGAATACCCTGTTCATCAAATCTATAAATGCTGTTGGGGAATTAGTTAAACCGAAGGACATCACCAGAAACTCATAATGACCATATCTAGTCCGGAAAGCAGTCTTTGGAACATCTGAATCCCGAATCTTCAACGGATGGTACCCCGACCTCAAGTCAATCTTAGAGAATACCCTAGCACCCTGCAACTGGTCAAATAAATCATCAATACATGACAAGGGTACTTGTTCTTAATAGTGACTTTGTTCAATTGGCGATAATCAATATACATTCGCATCATTCCATCCTTCTTCTTCACAAATAACACCAGTGCACCCCAAGGCGATACACTCGGTCTAACGAACCCTTTGGCTAGTAACTCCTCAAGATGTTCTTTCAATTCTTTCAATTCTTTAAATTCTTTTAGAGCCATGCGATATGGTGGGATAGATATAGGCTGGGTATCTGGAGCTAAGTCAATACAGAAATCAATATCATGATCAGCTGACATACCTGGAAGATCTGAAGGAAATACATTGGAGAACTCCCGAACTACAGGCACTGAATCAATAGCCGGAGTCCATGCAGTAGTATCCCGAACATAGTCTAGATAAGCTATACAACCCTTCTCAATCATATGTTGAGCCTTCATAAAAGAAATAACTCGATTAAATAAACTAACAGACGAACCCTTCCACTCCAGCCTAGGCAATGCTGGAATAGCCAAGGTAACAGTCTTGGCATGGCAATCTAGGATGGCGTGATATGGAGATAACCAGTCCATGCCCAGGATAGTTTTAAATCGGTCATCTCAAGCAATAGGAGATCTGCTCTAGTTTTATAACACAGAATGTAATAATACAGGACCGGTAGATCTGATTCACAACAACAGGCTGCTGACCCTGGTGGAGCAACTGGTGTGGTAATCATAGGCTGCTGACCCTGCTGCATTGGTCTACCCCGAAGCCTGGGGCAGAATCTCCATATGTGACTGGGATCCCCGCACTCATAACAACTCTTCGGTACAATGGGCTGCTGACTAAGAATCTGGCCCTGGTGACCTGGATACCCACTGGAAAAACCCTGAATAGCTGGTGGGCGATAAGAGCTCTCTGGTATAGCACTGAAATAAGGCCACACTGGAGGACCCCGATGAGGCGGTGGTGCTGGATATGAGGGCCTGCTGGACTGCCCTCTCACGAACTGACCTCTGCCCCCAGATGGAGCACCTCTAAACTCTCCAGAATACCTAAACCGCTTATCTCTAGTATCCTTCTCTCGTCTACGCTAATGCACACCCTCAATCCTCCAGGCTATCTCCATGACTAGCTCATAAGAAGTACCCATCTCAACCTCTCGAGCCATAGTGGCCTGAATGCCAGTATGTAAACCCACAACAAACCTCTACACTCTCTCCGCCTCAGTAGGTAGTATCATAAGTGCATGGCGAGATAACTCAGAGAACCTCGCCTCATAATCAGTCACTGACATCTGACCCTGCTGGAGGTACTCAAACTGAAACTGCAACTCTTCCCTCTGGGAGGGTGGAATATACTTGTCCAGGAAGATACAAGTGAACATGTCCCAAGTCATGGAAGGAGAATCTGCTAGTCTGCCTAGAACATAAGACTTCCATCATCTACGGGCCATGCCTTCTAGATGAAAAGTAGCAAAGTCAACCCCATGAGACTCCAATATCCTCATGTTGTACAGTCTATCCTTGCACCGATCAATGAAGTCCTGGGGATCCTCATGTCGCTCTCCCCCAAAGACAGGAGGATGTAGTCTAGTCCATCTGTCCAATAGTTTCTGCGGATCAGCAACTGCAGCTGGCCTGGGCTCAGGTGTAGCTGCCGCCACTGGAGTGGGCTCCACCACGGATAGTGCACCCTGGGTCTAATATACAGCAGCTGCCTGCCCATGAGCCTGTGCGGTAGGGGTCTGTGCTCTTTCGCCCGCCTGAGATATGGCTAGGTCTGCCAAAAATAAACCGGCCTGAGTCATAGTGTCCATGAACCACAACATACGACCCATGACATCTTGCAATCCCGGTGCAGATGTGAAATCCACCGGAGCTGGCTCTGCCACAGGCACCTCACCTTGTTCCTCAATAATGGGATTCTCTGCTGGACCCATTGGCGGCATAACTGGAACAGTCCTGGGAC
>AWOL01S0010231.1:6487-29012 GCA_000715115.1 Nicotiana otophora | reverse complement strand
GGCTCTGCCCTCTAGATGAAAAGTAGCAAAGTCTACCCCATGAGACTCCAATATCCTCATGTTGTACAGTCTATCCTTGCACCGATCAATGAAGTCCTGGGGATCCTCATGTCGCTCTCCCCCAAAGACAGGAGGATGTAGTCTAGTCCATCTGTCCAATAGTTTCTGCGGATCAGCAACTGCAGCTGGCCTGGGCTCAGGTGTAGCTGCCGCCACTGGAGTGGGCTCCACCACGGATAGTGCACCCTGGGTCTAATATACAGCAGCTGCCTGCCCATGAGCCTGTGCGGTAGGGGTCTGTGCTCTTTCGCCCGCCTGAGATATGGCTAGGTCTGCCAAAAATAAACCGGCCTGAGTCATAGTGTCCATGAACCACAACATACGACCCATGACATCTTGCAATCCCGGTGCAGATGTGAAATCCACCGGAGCTGGCTCTGCCACAGGCACCTCACCTTGTTCCTCAATAATGGGATTCTCTGCTGGACCCATTGGCGGCATAACTGGAACAGTCCTGGGACGTCCTCGCCCCCGACCACGGGCTGGAGCCCTCCCTTGGCCTCTGCCCGGCCTCTAGCAATGGGGGGAGTAGCTATTCCCTGGTCGGGAACCTCATTAGAGCGCGTTCTCACCATTTGTGAGAGAATAAGAGAAAGATATTTAATACTATAGCAATTGCACGATGGAATATGAAGAAATGTAGTTTCCTAACACCCTATAGCCTCTCGAAGATAAGTACAGATGTCTCTGTACCAATCCGTAAGACTCTATCAGGCCTGCTCATAACTTGTGAGACCTACGTGAACCTAGTACTCTGATACCATGTTGTCACGACCCAATTTCACCTATAGGTCATGATGGCGCCCAACACTACAGCTAGGCAATCCAACTAGTAAATTAAACATGTTCAATTCTTTTTTTAAAAAAAATAACCAAGTAATTAAGCTCTTCGTATTTACAATAATTTAGACAATATGAAAAGGTTTAGTAAATTAAATTAACCAAGAACAGAATTTAAATCCAAACATTCTATTAGTGTGTGTGCCAAGACCTGGCGTCACAAGTGTATGAGCATCTAGTAGATTATACAAAAAATACAAACATTATCTGAAATAAAATAGACATAATGCAAATACAAGAAGAGGCACTGGTAGCTGCAGAACGACTCAGAAATTCAGCTCACCACTACGCCTCTGGATAACGTGAATGTGCTATGACAGATCCTCCACTAGTGCCTGTCTCAGATCCTGCACAAAAAGTGTAGCAAGTGTAGCATGAGTACGTAAACAACGTGTACCCAGTAAGTATCAAGCCTAATCTCGAAGTGGTAGAGATGAGATGGTTGACTTTGACACTCACTAAGGGTCAATAATAATAATTAAAATAAAAATAGAATATCTAAATCAACATGATTCACAGAGTTAACAATAATTTTATTTAACCATCAGAAATAATTAAATTCCTTCAAATGCAACAATTTTCAATCTATTAAATCCACAAGCTGAAATTAAAAATCAAAGTCTCGTGTAATTATTATTATTATTAGGCACGATTACTGCCGAGGTCATACGGCCCATTTCAGAGTGCCGTGTACACTGTCGAGGGACGTACGGTACGATCCATAGATGCGTCTATCCTGCCGAGGCGTTCGGCCCGCTTCACAAGAAAGGATGACATTTTCTTATCTATCTCTGGAAGGAGAGTATATTTATTAAAAGATCAATTCGAGAGGATGAACAATTTCTTTTAACAACTAATTAATTTAAACAGAAAATTAAGCAATATGAGATTTTCATCTTTTAATATTTTTCTCTGACAATTCACAATATATATATATATATATGTATATATATATATATATATCAAATAATTTTAGTTAAACAAAGAATACAATTTATACAAGTAATTCATGATTTGAGTCCTAAACTACCCGGACTTTTAGCATAAATAATAGCTACGCACAGACTCTCGTCACCTCGTGCGTACGTAGCCCTCACAATTAGCAACAATTATTAATTTAATCACCTATGAGGTAATTTCCCCCTCACAAGATTAGACAAGAGACGTACCTCAATTTGCTCCAATTTAATCCACTAGAAGGCCTTTTCCACGATTATCCAACTCTGTCTGGCTTGAATCTAGCCAAAATAATTCGATACAATCACTAAAAATTATAGGAATCAATTCCATAAGAAAATACTACATTTTTCAATAAAAATCCAAAATTAATTCAAAAATTGTTTGTGGGGCCCAGGTCTCGGAATCCAATAAAAGTTACGAAATATGAACGCTCACTCAACCACGAGTCTACCCATACCAAAATTACTAAATTCCGATAACAATTCAGCCCTCAAAACCTCAAATCTATCCAAGAGGGTTTTCAAACTTTTCCAACTTAATTCACCAATTAAATGATAAAAATAGTGATGGATTCGGGCAATTTAACCAATATTGAGTTAAGAACACTTACCCCATTGTTTACTCTAAAAATCTCCCAAACATCGCCTCAATCCGAGCTCCAAATCGATAAAAATGGAAAATGGAACGAAGTCCCATTTTCAGAACTTAAACTCTCTACCTAGTGATTTCTTCTACGCGATCGCGAACTTCCTCACGCGATCGGGTAGCACATATTTTTATTGCCCAGAAAATAACCCTACGCGATCGCAAACTATCCCATGCGATCGCGAAGCACAAAAGCGTGGCCTTCCTGCTGCTCTACTTACTCTACGCGAACGCGACCTCCTCCAGGCGGTCGCAAATACCAAATTCCCATACCTACGCGATCGTGGCCCTATTCACGCGATCGCGAAGAACAAAAATATCACTGCCTCAAACAAGCCTACGTAATCGTAAACTATCTCACGTGATCGCGTAGAACAAAGTCGCCTCTTCCCAAATTACACTACGCGATCGCATATAAGGAAATCAGAAGAAAAATACCAGCAGCTATCAGCAGTCTCCCAAAGGCCAAAAGTGATCCGTTAGCCGTCCGAAACTCACCCGAACCCCTCAGGACCTCAACCAAATATACCAATAAGTCCTAAAATATCATACAACTTAGTCGAACCCTCAAATCACATCAAACAACGCTAAAACCACAAATCATACTCCAATTCAAGCTTAATGAAACTTAAAATTTCCAACTTCTATATTCGATGTCGAAACCTATCAAATTAAGTCTGATTGACCTCAAATTTTGCACACAAGTCATAAATGACATAATGGAGCTATAAAAATTTTCAGAACTGGATTCTGACCCCAATATCAAAAAGTCAACTCCCTGGTCAAACTACCTAACTTAAATTCGTGTTTAGCCATTTCAAGCCTAATTTAACTACGGACTTCCGAATAAAATTCTGAACATGCTCCTAAGTCCAAAATCACCATACGGAGTTATTGAAACCGTCAAATCCCAATTCAGGGGTCATTTTCTCAAAATATTGACCGAAGTCAAACTTAGCATTTTAAGGCCAACTTAAGGAACCAAGTGTTCCGATTTCAACCCGAATACTTCCAAATCCCGAACCAACCATCCCCACAAGTCATAAATTAATAAAAGCACATACTGGGAGTTTTATTTAGGGGAACATGGTTCTAAAAGTCAAAAGGACCGATTGGGTCATTACACATTATCGAATGGGTGTTCGGATTTTGTAATTTGGTCGGGTTCCGAGACGCGAGCTCGGGGTTGACTTTTTGAGTTGACTTTTTATTTCTTTTTAAAATTGTAATTTTATTGTTCAGAATAGTTTCATATAGTTTATATTTATGGCATGAAGTTGTTTTGGCTAGATTCGTGTTGTTTGGAGTTGGATAATCAAGGGAAAAACTTACTAGTGGATTGAGTAGCGAGTTTTGAGGTAAGTATCTTGCCTACCTTTGTGTGAGGGAATTATCCCTTAGGATTGGTATTATTTTTGTATTAATTATGATGTGTGGAAGTCGTGTACGCAAGGTGACGAGTGTGTACACGGGCTAAATATGGTAATTGATCGGTTCTAGTTATGTAGATTCTTTTCATGCCTTTAATTGAGTTACCATAATATGTCATATTCATCATCTTTGGTCTATCTTCACATGCTTTACTTGTCTTAACTCTTATTTCTTATTTGCCTTTACATGCCTAGTTGAAATTATTGTTTCCTCTATTCCTTATTCCTTATTTAACCGTTGAGTTCCTTACTTGAAATTGTTATTCTTGGGATATCTTGTTATTGAAATTGGTATTGAGTTATAAAGGTCGTGATTCACATTGAGGCAAAGTTGTTAAGTTGTGAAATACTATTGTTGTTGAGTTATTCACTTCCGGTTGTTATTGTTGAGACTCTTGTGCATATTGTGGTTGAGCCATGCTCTATTTGTTGTGGAGACACTATTATTGTTAATTTCTTTGGTAAGTTGTGATACTGGGCACTTGAGGTGCGATTTGTGATACATTGTGATATCGATACACATGCGGTGGTATAAGGATTGGGGTTGAAATGCATGCGGTGAGAAAAGTTACGCATGTTTTTAGTAGGGGAACTACTTGAAGCCACACGGTGTGATAAGGTGGGCTAAAACGCAGGAAGTTATTTCGGGAAAAATGAGTTTCAAAACTAAATGCAAGGCTCCCGCAGTGGTATAAGGAAAGATTGTGAATTGTTTTGTGATTGGAGACTACGAGGCGGTACCTCAGTAGTGATTCTTGTTGAAACGTTTCTATTACTTCACTTGTGTTTTGGTTGCTTTGTTTCCTTGACGTATCATTCCTTGTTTTCTTCCGTGATACATTAT
The DNA here is from genome assembly GCA_000715115.1 of Nicotiana otophora. Lineage (NCBI taxonomy): Eukaryota > Viridiplantae > Streptophyta > Magnoliopsida > Solanales > Solanaceae > Nicotiana > Nicotiana otophora. Next base: position 24,233 of record AWOL01S0010231.1, on the reverse strand, counting down.
TTGCCTTAGTTCAGTGTAGCTAATCTTGGTATATTTCCTTATTGTTTCATTTCCATTAGTATGATTATTACACTACTGTATACCTATTCAGTTTCTTATTTATTCCAGTAGGGTCTTGACCTGACCTCATCACTACTCTACCGAGGTTAGGCTTGGCACTTACTGGGTACCGTGGTGGTGTACTCATGCTATACTTCTGCTCATCTTTTTGTGCAGATTCAGGTACCTCTTACCAGTCCAGCCACTAGTGAGTTGAGTTCAGATTCGAAGACTTCAAGGTAAACCCGTCCGCATGCCTCAAAGTCACCCTGTATCTACTCTACTTCATTTTCTTTCCCTTTTATAGACACTGTTGTATAGGGATGATCAGTACTTTCTTGTAGAGCTTGTGACTCCATATCACCAAATTTTGGGCAGTTGTGTACTGTTGAGTGACGGAGTTCCTTTATGATAGTTGTTGAGTATTTGAGAGTTTTATCGTTATTTCTGTTATATTCTGCATGTATGTTAGGCTTACCTAGTCTTAGAGACTAGGTGCCATCACGATATCCTACAGAGAGAAATTGGGGTCGTGACACTAAAATTATCCACTTCCGACCTCAAATCGACCTTCAAACCCTTAATTTATAGTTTAGGAAGTTTTCACAAAATTTCTCAATGTTTTCAACTCAAAACACTAATTAAATGATAAAACAATGATGGATTCATGAATAAAAATCAAATCTGAGTAAAAAACACTTACACCTATCCAATCCTTGAAAATCCTCTCCAAAATCGTCCAAAGTCGAGCTCTCTAACTCAAAAGATGAAAAATAACTCTAACCCTCGATCTTCTCTATTTCAGCCGAGGTATTCTGCTTTCGCGGATACTTAGTCGCATATGTGGAAGAAACATCGCAGATGCAGCTCTAACTCAAGCCCAGCAATCTCCGCTTCTGCGGTCCACAACGCACACCTGCGCTACAGCTTCTGCGGGCAAAAGGGCGATTTTGTGCTCCCAGTTCTGCGGAAGCTGACTGCACTTGCAGTCCCTCACTGCTCACTCAAAGTCTGCTTCTGCGGACGGGTCGTTGCTTCTGCGGGTGCACACCTGTGCACAGGTGTCCGCACTTGGGACCTTCCCCCTAGCCAGCCTCCTTCGCTTCTGAGATCTCCCAGCCACACCTGTGGCCAAGCCCACCGCAGGTTAGATGACACCAGAACATCAGCTGTAACAACACTTCCTCCTAAGTCCCAAAATGGACCCAAATTATGCCCGAGGCCCCTGGGACCCCGTCCAAATATACTATCGAGTTTCGAAATGCATAAAGAACCTACTCGAGACCTAAAATCACATTAGAAAACATCAAATCTACGGATCACACCCCATTTCAAGCCTATTGAATCAAGGAACATTCAACTTCTAAAACCAATACTGAAATATATCGAACCAACTCCGATTGATCTCAAAGTTTGCACACAAGTCATAAATGATACAACGGACCAATTCCAACTCCCGAAACCGAAATTTGGACCCGATATAAATAAAGTTAACCCTAGATCAAACTTCCCACCTTTCATAACCTTCAACTTTCCAACTTTCGCCAAGTCAAGTCAAATCGACTTACGGACCTCTAAATCAATATCCGAATATACTCCTAAGTCCAAAAGCACCATACTGAGATATCAGAATCATCAAAACTCTATTTTAGAGTCTTTTACACAAAAGTCAAACTCTGGTCATATCACAACCCAAAATCCGCATGTCGTGATGGCGCCTATCTCAATACTAGACAAGCTGACAACCTCAATAAACCACAATTGCTTTTAAGTTTGAAAACATAATATTGAGTTCAATAGAAAATCCCACAAATATTGATATAAATACACTCTCAAAGCCTGGTGTCACTGAGTACGTAAGCATCTAAATGATAACATAGTCTGACTGATAAAAACACTGTCTGGAAATATAGAACATTACAAATAACCGAAAGGAAAGAAAGTCAAGTCTACGGACGCCAAACATCTACCTCGATAATCTCCAATGGATAAAACTCTAAAATCTAGCAATCGCCATATCCGAAAGTATCTGGATCTGCACACGAAGTGCAGAGTGTAGTATGAGTACAACCGACCCCATATACTCAATAAGTAACAAGACTAACCTTTGGGATGAAAGTAGTGACGAGCTCAACAGGTACAATCCAATATAGAAATAACAGTACAACAATGTAGGCATGTTTTCAAGTTCAACAAATAAGCCCAATACCAGTAAAATAGATAAATTCTGCATAATATGTAGAATATGACATCTCTATATCTACATGCCAAATATATATGTTGTATGTGATGTACCACTATGAAAACCTTGTGTACTCACACTCTCGGAATACTCAATCAATCAGTATTGTATATGGCCAATCCAGTCCATGGAATTCCATCCCATATATATAAATCAACTGACAGTCATTCACTCAGTATTGTACAAGGCCAATCTAGCCTAGGGAACTCCATCCCAAGTATAAGTAAAATAAGGCAACTCCATCCCAAATATAAAGAAAACTACGCTCACTGTGGGGGGTGCAGACTCCGGAGGGGCTCCTTCAGCCCAAGCGCTATAATAAGCCAGATTTAGGCATAAATATAAAAAACATGATGCGGCGTGCAGCCTGATCCCATAAATATTACTCAAAATCTCCAGTCTCCCGGGATCTCAATGTTATAAAAATCAACCCGACATAATGATATGATGTATCAATGAATGACAACAGAGACTGAGATATGATGTGTAAATGATGGATGTGACTGAGTATATAATTTACAATTTAAACAAATAATTCCACAGCCGGACGACCCTTGTGGGTCCCAAAAGTATCGGCACGTAGCCTAAACATGATCTTTAATATGAGTCTCACCTCAATTTCTCTAACACGTGGAAGATATGTGAAAAATGATATTTATTTAATTATGCAACTCCACGGGATTAATTAAGTCACAATTGCTATGGTGCACGCCCACACGCCCATCACCTAGGATGTACGTCACCTCCAAACAATTCATATAACACAAAATTCAGTGATTCATACCCTCGGAACCAAGTTTAAAAGTGTTACTTACCTCAAACAGTGAAATTCTTTATTCCAATATGCCTTTGACTCGCGAATCGGCCTCCAAACGCCTCAAATATAGTCACAATTAATTCAATACAGTCAACATAAATTATAGGAATTAATTCCTATGAAATTACTAATTTTCCAATTAAACTTTAAATTCAATTCAAAAATCATCAGTGGGACCCATATTTCGGAACCCAAAATAAGTTACGAAATATGACCGCACATTCAACCACGAGTCCAACCATACCAAATTTAACAAATTCCGACATCAATTCGACCTTCAAATCCTCAAATCTTATTTTTAAATCCCTAGGCCCAAATTCTCGAATTACACCTCAAAAACACGCAATCTAGATGGAATAATCAATGATAATTGACTAACAATGATCATAAGTGACTTATCTCAAGATTTCCCGTGAATTCTCTGTGAAAAGTCGCCTCAACCCGTGTTTGAAATGTCCAAGAATGAGAAAATCTCGGACCCCTCTGTTTTTGTACACTGCCCAGGGTTTCGTTTCTGTGTAATTTTTAACCGCTTTTGTGCAACCGCTTCTGCGGTCATTCTTCCGCACCTATGTAATATTTGATTTTGCGGTCCCATATCCGCTTCTGCGATACACGGACCGCTTCTGCGGAACTCCCCCATGTCAGGTCCCTCCATTTTTGTGCTGCCTCCCTCGCATCTGCGTGATCGCAGATGCGGAACCTCCCTCGCATCTGTGACCTCTCTCCTCCTTAGCCCAGGCTGCATCTATAACTGTTGTGTTGCTTCTGTAGTCGAGCACATGCGGCCAATTCCATCGCAGGTGCGATTGCACCAGAACTGAAAAAAATTCCAGAATTGTTCTAAGTCCAAATTTCGATCCGTTAACCATCCGAAACTCACCTGAGGCCTCGAGACCTCAACCAAATACACCAACAAGTCCTAAAATATCATACGAACTAAGTCGAAGCCTCAAATCATATCAAACAATGCTAAAACCGTGAATCACACTCCAATTTAAGCCTAATGAAAACTAACGAATTTCAACTTCTACTTTCAATGTTGAAACCTATCAAATCAAGTCTGATTGACCTCAAATTTTGCACACAAGTCATAAATGATATAACAGACCTATTTAAATTTTCAAAACTAGATTCCGACCCCGATATCAAAAATTCAATCTCTCGGTCAAACTTCCAAACTTTAAATTCCTATTTTCGCCATTTCAAGCCTAATTTAACTACGGACTTCCAAATAATTTTCCGAACACACTCCTAAGTCCAAAATAACCATAAGAAACTATTGAAATCATCATAATTCTATTCCGGAGTCATTTACATATAAGTCAACATCTGGTCAACTATTTCAACTTAAGCTTTAAATATTAGAACTAAGTGTTCTAATTCATTCTGAGAACCTCCCCAACAAGTCACATAATTATAATTTAGCACAAGATAAGCAGTAAATGGGGAACGAGGCTAAGTGTAGGCTGGGTTGTTACAGGTTAACTCTCTCAACTTAAGCTTCTAACTTTAGGACTAAGTATCCCAATCCACTCTGAAATTCATCCAAAATCAAACCAACTACTCTGGCAAGTCATATAGCCATAAGTTAACATAGAGGAGGTAATAAATAGGGGAACGAGGATAAAATACTCAAAATAATCAGTCGAGTCATTATAGCTCTACTGTTGTTTTATAGGGGTGATGAAATCTCTATTCAAATGCTATATGGTTGTTTCATGGAGTTCTCTAGTGTATCAGGGATGAAATCGAATAAAAGAAAAAGTTCTATCTATTTTGGTGGAGTAAGCTCAGCATTGCAACAAACAGTCATGGATAAACTTGGATTCACCAAAGGAGAGCTTCCAATTAGATATCTGGGGGGTCCTCTAAGCACAAAAAGGATGCCTGGTATACAATTTCAACCATTGATGAATAAGATGATAGGAAGAATAACATCATGTACTACAAAATTTTATGTTATGTAGGAAGAATTATGTAACGCCCGACCGGTCGTTTTGAGTATTACAACCTTGCTTCCCCCTTTTACTGCTCAAATTGTACTTTACAACTGTTGTGTGAATTGCGGGGTTAATTGGTTCGGGTCCGGTGAGGTTTTGGAATGAATTGGAACACTTAGTTCCAAGGTTTAAAGCTTAAGTTAAAATAGTGATCGGATGTCGACTTATGTGTAAACGACCTCGGAATTTAATTCTGATGATTCCAATAGATCCGTATGGTGATTTTGGACTTAGGAGCGTATCCGAAAAATTATTTGGAGGTCCGTAGTGGAATTTGGCATGAATTGCCGAAAGTTGAATTTTTGGGAAGTTTGACCGGGGAGTTGACTTTTTGATATCGGGGTCGGAATCTGATTCTGGAAATTTGAAAAGGTTCGTAATGTGAAATGTGACTTGTGTGCACAATTTGAGGTCAATCGGACGTGATTTGATGTGTTTTGACGTAAGTTATAGAATATAAAGTTTCAAGGTTCAATGATTTAGGATTGAGGAGTAATTCGTCGTTTCGATGTTGTTAGGTGGGATTTGAGGCCTCNTAATATGAAATGTGACTTGTGTGCAAAATTTGAGGTCAATCGGACGTGATTTGATGTGTTTCGACGTAAGTTATAGAATTTGAAGTTTCAAGGTTTAATGATTTCAGATTGAGGTGTAATTCGTCGTTCGATGTCGTTACGTGTGATTTGAGGCCTCCAGTAGGTCCGTGTTATGTTATGGGACTTGTTGATACAATTGGTTGAGGTCCCGAGGGCCTCGGGTGAGTTTCGGATGGTTAACGGATCAAATTTGGACTTAAGGAAATGCTGGAACTGCTGCCTACTGGTGTGATCGCACCTGCGAAGATTTTGATCACAGGTACGAAACCGCATGTGCGTGAAATAAGCCGCAAAAGTGGCCAAGAGTGGGACTAGGCAGTGCTCGCAGGTGCGAAGGGGAATGCGCATCTGCGAAGCCCGCAGATGCGAGAACATCGCCGCAGATGCTAGTTTTTAGAGGGCCGGCTATTTTCCGCAGGCGCGCATTTTTGTCCACAAATGCGGATGCGCAGGTGCGAGCCCAGGCACCGTAGGTGCGGAAATGCCTGGGCAGTGTTTAAAAACGAGGGTTCCGAGAATTTTTCTCATTTTGGACATTTTGGAGCTCGGTTTGGGCGATTTTGGAGAGAAAATTTTTCACACCACTTGGGGTAAGTGTTCTTAACTCACTTGTGATTATATTCCATGAATTCATCTTCATTTGTTGTGTAAGATTATTGAATCTTCAAGAGAAATAGAAGGAAATTTCTATAATGTCACAAAACGAACTTTTCAAGTTTAAATACCGATTTGGAGTCAGATTTGAGTGAAATTAGTATGGTTGAACTTGTAATTGGATGGATTGTCGTATTCTGTGAGTTTCGTCAAATTTCGAGACGTGGGCCCCACGAGTGATTTTTGGGGCGTAATTTCGGATTTTGTGAAAATATTAGTATTTGGATATGAAATTAATTCCTATAAATTTTGTGGGCTGAATCAAATTAATTGTAACTAGATTCGAGCCGTTTGAAAGTTGATACGCATATAATGGGATTTCTAGAGCATTGTTTAGCTTGCTCGACATTGGATTCAGCTTGTTCGAGGTAAGTAACTCTTCTAATCTTGGAGTTGAGGGTATGAACCCTGAATATATGTATTTTGTGAATTGTTGGGAGGTGACGCATATGCTGGGTGATGGGCGTGTGGGTGTGCAATATATAAATTGTGACATAATTATTTCTGTGGAATTTTATAGTTAAATAATCTTGGCATTTTCCATGCGGTTTTATGTGTCAAAGAAATTGAGCTGAAAAGCATATTAAAAATCATGTTGAGGCTATGTGCCAGTATTATTGGGAACCACATAGGTCATATTACTGTGAATTATTGTGTTAAATTGAAAATTCATACTCAATCATATTCATTTCATCGCATATCATAACTCAGTTTTATGACTCTATTTTGATACATATAAATGTTTTGGGCCGAATGCCCTGTTTTACTGACATGCCTGAGTGGCTTGATTTGTGAGAATGAGTGTGGATCGGGGTTACCCGCCTGTAGTATACTTTATGACTGAGTGAGGCCGAGGTCCTGTTTTGTGAGGATGAGTGTGGATCGGGGCTGCCCGCCTGCAGCATACTTTATTATTATAGCACGTGAGTTGTCCGTGCAGCACGTGAGTTGTCCGTGCAGATTATAGCGCTTGGGCTGAAGGAGCCCCTCCGGAGTCTGTACACACCCCCAGTGAGCGCAGGTACCTACTGAGTGCGAGTGCCGAGTGCCGAGTGCTGAGTGACTGGGAGGCATGAGTGATTGTGAGGTATGCCCGAGTGGCAAGAGTGATTATGAGGTATGACCGAGTGGCAAGAGTGATTGTGAGGTATGCCCGAGTGGCACGAGTGACTGTGAGGTTGCCCGAGGGGCTATATATGAGTGATGTTCTGCCCGAGGGGTTGTTTATGATTTTATCACTGAATTGCATCGCATTGGCATACACACATGACATACAGGCATATAGATGTATTTTTCCTCATGCTGTACAACATCACATCATTCATAATTTCTCACATATTTTTGATAGATGGGCATAGTGATGCATTTGTTTTACACGGGTTATCCGGAAAGAAAATGAAATATTTTATTTATTATTGACAAGAGTTTGGGAGAAATTTATTATTTTCAAACTATTTATATTATTGGAAACTTCGGCAAATGATTTGGGTTTTCACTGAGATATTTTAAAGGAAGAACTATAATTTTTGAAATCATTATTTGGCTGAGTATTTTATCCCTGAGTTATTTCTGGTATTATTTGCTTTATGTTGTCATGGATTATTGTGGACTATTAGTTTTGGACCCGACTTGGTGGAAGCTCGTCACTACTTTCAACCTACGGCTAGGTTTGTTACTTACTCAGTACATGGGGTCGGTTGTACTGATACTACACTTCTGCACATTGCGTGCAGATGTTGGCTGCTGTTGTTGCTGTGCTCGATGGTTGCGGGACTTGAAGATGTACCTGCGTTCCTGTTGTAGCTGCCTTTTTGTTCAGGGTAGCCTTAGATTTATAAAAGCTCTATTTATGTATTATTCAAACAGACTATGTATTTATTTCATTTCTGCTTTGTATACTTTATTCTTAGAAGCTCATGATTTGTACTACCAGTTCTTGGGTGATGTGTAAGATTAAGATGTTTATTCACTTAAATTACTTTAAATAATTATTATTGGAATTGGATAGTTGAAAGTTGGCTCACCTAGCGGGTTGGGTTAGGTGCCATCACGACTAGTTGGATTATGGGCCGTGACAAATTCAATTGATTAAGAGTGTCTTGTTTTCCATCCAAATCTACTGGTTGCAGATCTTTTTCTTCCAAAATAAAGTTATACAGAGATAGAAGTAATTTGTAGGAAATTCCTTTAGTCTGGGGGAGTTGTTATGTCTAAGAAAGCTTTAGTAACATGGGACATACATTGCTAACCTAAAGTTTCTGGTAGATGAAACTTGTTAGATATAGCTAAATGGAACAAGGCTGCAATATGTAAGTTACTATGGAATATAGCTTAGAAAAAGGATAAACTATGGGTGTAGTAGATGGGAGAGGTAGAGATGCAGACATTGAGCCTAAACAAGCTTCGTGGATGGTGAAGAAGATTCTGAAGGCTAAGCAATACATAATTGATGCAGGTATAAATCTTTCAGAGATTCTTGACATGGAGAATTTCTACATCAAAAAGTTATATATGATGCTAAGAGGAGAACAACAGAAGATTCCACAGAAAAAACTAGTTTATAACAATGGAGGAGCTCCCAAATGGACCTTTGTCCTTTAACTGGCTATCGTGGGTAAATTGAGCACTCGAGACAGATTAGCAAGTTGAGGGGTAACAAATGATTTACAATGTTCTCTGTTCAATGTGGAAGAGGAAACATTGTGCATCTATTCTTCAAATGCACATATGTTGCTTCTATCTGAAGCTAAATGCTATAATGGATGGGTATCACACGATAAGCAATTGAGGGGAGACATGAGCTAGCTTGGGCATATTGCCATGAAAAAGGTAGATCAACCAAAGATGAGATATACATAATGGCTTTAGCAGGATGTGTCTACTATGTATGGCAAGAGAGATATGAGAGGATCTTTAGGGCACAACAGAGACAACAAAGGCAGATAGTCAAGCTAATTATTCAACTGATATGTGGAAGAGGCTATATGAAGCCCAGACTCAGAAGAAGACTTGAAGATTTAAATTTTTACCCATGAACAAGATCTACCGAAGAGTAACCAAACTACACATGCTTCCCTGATTGATAGTTAGTTATTAGTACAGATAGTATAGGATGTTTAACTAAGGTCTGGAAAGAATATCCAACCTTAGTGCAATTTTATTAACTTGAGTTGTAAATTTCTGCTTTGGTAATAAAATTTGATAATTACCAAAAAAAACTACTTTATTTATTTACTATTTCTTTTCTATTTCTCTTGTTCACATTTTTCAACCTTCCAATGTATATTTTATGGTGTGTCTCCATATTTTGCAATCTTTCATAATTTGCTTCTTTCTTTCTTTCTTTATTTATTTATTTTTTTCTTTTTTTTTGTTAGTTATTAAACACAATTTCGTATTTTTACTAGCTTAATTTATTTTTTGTTCATTCGTATAAATAATTATAAAAATAATACTTTTAAAACTCATATATATCTTTTTATTTAAAAAGTGCAACAAATTATAAAATTCATATTATATCCATATGAGTTAGTAAAAATTAAATTCATAATTGTAACTTTTATTAATTATTTTAAATTAAGATATTAATTATTTAAAAGACAGTCAAGATATTGATTATTTTGTTATGATATTAGTTATCAACTTATAATTATTAATACTTTTAGTTTAAAGAAACAAATATATCCTAAAAACCCAGTTATAAATAATATCTAATATTTCTTATGTATACATGTATTTATCACATATTAAAAATTACTTAGTACTTTATATTTTATTACTTTTATTTTCTAATTACAAATATAAATATTTATTACATAAAATACCTTTTAGCTCATATCTAACTTTCTTATATTCACAAAATTAAATAAACGAATTAAATTAGTTATTTATTTGGAAGATATCATTTTATGATACTATTTAATATCTTTTGACATAAGATATTTATTTTAAATATCTCATCATAATTAATATTTGATATTAATTATTTACATATATATTTGTTATACAATAAAATTTATCCAAATTTTAATATGAAAAAGCCTATTTAACTATGAAATTACACTTGTGCAATTAAACATGACAATAAGAATTACATTGTAATTATATTGTGGTAAACAAATAGGTTATCGTAATTTTGTTGTGTAATTATAAGAGTGTGTAATTAGTAATTATAAGACTTTTCAAATAGACGCTAATATCTTTTTAACTTTTTTCTATATATGAAAATGAGGAAGAAAATAAAAGTTGAGGAAAATAGGGAAAATTCAATATACTTGTTTTAAATATGTAACAACCCGACTGGTTGTTTTGAACACTTGCACTTTGCTCGGTAGTTTGAGGGCATGAGTAGCTCCGTATGATGTATTATGACTTATGCGAATCATCGATTTTGGTTTTCAGGTTATTCAGAATCGATATGGAAGAATGAATTTCATGGTTTAAGATTTAATTTGGAAGAGTTGACCAAGTTTTACTTTTGGTGAATTAGACCCCGGAACGGAGTTTTGATGGTTCCATCAGGTCCGGATGGTGATTTGGGACTTAGGCGTATGCCCAGATTTATATTTGGATATTTCTAAAAGGATTCAGCGCTAATCAACAAAAGTTGGACGGATTATGGTTCCAGGAATTTGAATAGCTTTGTTATGTCATTTGGGACTTGTGTAAATTTGAGTTCATTCTGGGTTGATTTGATATGATCCGGCGCGAGTGTTGGAAGTTGAAAGTTTAAAGTTCATTTAAATTTGATTTGAGGCGCGATTCATCATTTCGATGTTGTTATGTGTGATTTGAAGCCTCGAGTAGGTACATGTTATATTATGGGACTTGTTAGTATATTCAGACGGGGGCCTGGGTGAGTTTCGGGCGAGGTTTGGACCATTTCTCAATTTGTGTGTGGTTGCTCGTAGCTTCTGGTACTGGTGTTCTGCACCTGCAATTGAGATTGCGTAGGTGTGATGGTCATAGAAGTGATAAAGGGATCGCAAGAGCGGGTATGGAGCCGGAGCAGGGCTCCGCAGATGCGGTGGTCGCAAATGCGACGAGCTGATCGCAAATGCGACGAGCTGATCGCAAATGCGATGAAGCTATGCAGAGTGTTTTAAATTCGAGGGTTGGTAATTTTTATCACATATTGTGCTATAGACTTCCGAATGGGGCAATTTTGGAGGCAAATTTCATCGCAAAGATTGGGGTAAGTATTCTACACTCGATTTTGATTATCTTTCGTGATCTTATCTTTATTTTAGGTAATTGGATTATGAGTTTTAAAGAGAAAATTGGGGATTTTAGCCTAAAAATTCATAGAGTGAGTTTTTGAGTTTTGAACACCGATTCAGAGTCGGAATTGGGTAAAACTAGTATGGTTGGACTCGTAATTGAATGGGTTGTCGGATTTTATAAGTTTCGTCGAGTTTCAAGGCGCGGGTTTAGTTTTGGGCTTTTGATTAAAGATTCAATCTTTATCGATTGGATTTGTTTCCTTTGGCGTTAATTGATATATTTGAGTTGCTTTTGGATAGTTTCGAGCCGTTCGAAGGTCGGTACGTGCGAGATGGTATTTTTGGAGCATCGCTTGGCTTGCTTGATATTAGAATTGGCTTGTTCGAGGTAAGTAACACTTCTAAACTTGGTGCTGAGGGTATGAAATCCCGAATTACGTGTTATGTGTTTGGTGTTGAGATGACACACATACTAGGTGACGTGCATGTGGGAGTGCAGTGAGTGAGTTGAGACTCGGTTATTTCTGTGGTACTGTGTAGTTACCTAATATTATTTGTGTCTATGAAATCTGTACGTGCTAGAGTAATTAAACTGTGATTCATGTTAGAAACCATATCTAGGCTATATGCTTATCCTGTTGGGTTATTTTCAGACATTGCAATTACATACTCAGTCATACGCATTCATTTGCATATCATATCTCAGTCTCTGTCACCATTCATTGATACATCACATCATTAGTTTGGGATGATTTTCATGGCATTGTAAGACCGAGAGACTGGAGAGATTGATGACTGAGTGAGGCTGAGGGCCTGATGGTGATGATATCTATGGGATCGGGCTGCATGCCACAACGGGTATTATTTATTTATGATGGGATCGAGCTGCACGCCGCAATATGTATTATTGATTTATGATGGGGTCGGGCTACACGTCGCAACATATTTTATTAATTTATTCCATGATTGGCTTGTTATAGTGCTTGGGTTGAAGTAGTCCTCCGGAGTCCGTACACACCTCCAGTGAGCGCAAATACCAACTGAGTGCGAGTGCCGAGCGATTGGGAGGATTGTGTGACTGTGAGGACTGAGTGACTGGGAGGACTGAGTGAATTGATACTCCGAGAGTATGCATATGGTTTTATCACTGAGTTGCATCGCATTTGACATGCACACTTGACATACATGCATAGAGATGCATTTTCCTCATGTTATACGATATTGTGTCATTCATGACTTCACATACTCATTGACATGTAGTCATAGAGATGTATTTTCCTAATGCCATTTGAAAATGAAACATTTACCCATTGAATGATTTTGGAAAAAATCATAGTTTTATAAAACGTACTCATATTTTGGTGATTTCAAAAAAATATTTGGCTTTTCACTTAGATACCGGAAAAGCATGCCTATTTTTCCAGAACTGTGAACGAGACAAGCTAAGCACTATATCTCTAAGTTACTTCTTTTATCACTTTTATTATGTTTTTATGAACTGTTGTTGGCTATTGGTGTTGGACTCCGAACTTTGTTCCAACTCGTCACTACTTTCAGCCTAAGATTAGGCTTGTTAGTTATTGAGTACATGGGGTCAGTTGTACTCATACTACACTTTTGCACCTTGCGTGCAAATATTGGATGATGATGTTGCTGTGATCGACGGGAGCTGGATTTGAAGACGTACCTGCTTTCCGGTTGTAGATGCCTCTTGTTCATAGTAGCCTTAGATTTATAAAAATCTGTTTATGTACATTTTGAACAGATGATGTATTTATTTCATATCAGCTTTATAAATTCTAATCTTAGAAGCTCATGATTTGTACTACTAATCCTTGAGAATTTTTTTTGTATAAAAGCGGTGTATTATCATTTCTTTTCTTAATAAATCTTATTAAATTGTTGGCATACCTGACAGGTTGGGTTATGTGCCATCACAACTAGGTAGATTTTGGGTCGACCGTGGTCAAGGAAGAAATTTTCCTGGTGTTAATCACCCCAAAGAAAAATAACCACCAAAAGTGAAAAGGGAAAGATGGGAAGCCAAAAGCAAATGGTTCAGAAACTGAATGCTATTGTTGCGGTGGAAAAGGGCATTGGGCAAATATTTATCGTACACCAAGACATTTGGTTGAGCTTTATCAAGCATCTCTAAAGAATAAAGGTCGTGAAGCTAATTTTGTCTATGACAATGAATTTGACATCACCCACTTGGATGTGGCAGATTTGTTTGAGCATCCTGATGGAAAAATAGACCACTTGATCGGTGATGGATATATGGTTAAAGATGATTGTGTAGTTTGATTTTTATCTATGCATAATCGTAGTAGCTAGTGAATAAACATCATGTAATCATAGTTCTTTACATGAGTAGTAGTCACTAGTATCAATTAGTATTATTTGTTTTATGCAATATTGTTAGTTCGTTTTGATTAAATAATCCAATAATTACTATTGTGTTATAATACAATATTTATTGTTGTATTATAAATTGGGTATAACTGAAGTGACATTTTTTTCATCTTGTGAAACAACGTACTAATTCCATTTCAATTTTTTTTTTGTCTCCAACTTCCATGTTGTGTACTATGTTTTAGTGTCATTATTACATAGGCCAATTACTATAGTGCATAATATGGGATTATTAGTAGAACTGGCAATAAAATTATACTCTTCTTTACAACTTGTTTGGATGGTTGTTACTCATTGTATCGTATTATATTGTTATCCCAAAACAATATTTGTTTTGATTGTTTCATTAAAATTGATAGTATTGTATTGTTAAATCTATTATTTCGGAACAATAAAAAATCTCATTTTTTGAAATAACTGATTTGGTGTGGTGGGATTGTTTCCTATTTTTCTTTCCAATTATGCCCTAACTTATTACTCCATAATTCTATTTTACCCTTTATCTTATTTTTTAACTCCAAATCTCCCACCTATAACCTACTTTGTCTTCATCCCTTTTTTTCCAGAACTTCTGCCGCTTCCAACTCCAACGTAAAATTGTTAATTCTGTTAGAATTTGCATGCATTTAATTGCTTAATCTATTTATGAGACATATTTTGTGATAAATTAGTAGGAAAAGGGTTTATTAAATTATTTTTTATGCGTAATTCTTGATAAATTTAATATTTAAACAATTGAGGGTATTTTAGTAAACTTATCAGTTACAGTACAATACGATACAGTCAAACCAAACAACAAAATACTATTTAACAACAGCAAATAATACAATCTATCCAAACATTGTATTTATAAAACGATACGATATAATACAATACAATACAACACAATACAATACATTATAAAACGAGTTGTAACAACCATCCAAACAAGTTGTTAGCTACTCTTAATTTTGACATTACTTCTCGGATTAATTGGTTTTATTTAGAAAATCACTACCTGCATACAATAATGGTTACTATATATTACGTATTGAACTTGATATTCTAGTTTTTTTTTAATGATAAATATCATTTTGCATTTATTATTACTGCAAATTTATTAAAATTGCTTATTTATTCGTATATTTCTTTTGTATGTCAAATCATAGGAAGCAAATATGGATATCTCACAAAGTAAACTTGGATCAAAGTCTAATTGTAAAACTATTTATTTAATTGATTCATGTACGACACATACAATTTTCAAAGAGAAGAAATATTTCTCTCATTTAAGTATGTGTAAGGCAGATATTACTACAATTTCTTGTAATAGTAATCTTATTGAAGGCTCTGAAAGAGAAATTATAATTCTGCCTAGGGGAACAATATTTATCATAGATAATGCAATGTTCTCCTCCAAGTCCAAGAGAAACTTGTTGAGTTTTAAAGATATCCGCCGAAATGGATATCATATTGAGACAATAGATGAGAATAACCTTGAATATCTCATCATTACTGTGATGACCCAAAATGTTATTTTTAAATTTAATAATTAATTTTATATTCTAAGACCTCAAAAAGTACTATTTATCATTTTTCGGCTTGCGTGCACAGTTCATAAAATTTTTCGGAAAGTTTTCAGGTGAAAAATGGATTAAAATGTGAACTAGAGCTTTATAACTCAACTGAGTTGACATTGGTCAATATTTTGAGCAAACGAACTCAGATTAATATTTTGACAGTTCCGGTAGGTTCGTATCGTGATTTGGGACTTAGGCGTATGCCCGGAATCAAATTCTGAGGTCCCTAACCCGAGATATAGAATTTTGATAAAACATTAAAAGTTTAAGTTCAAATAGTGACCGGATGTCAAATTATGTGCAAACACCCCAGGAATAGAATTTTAATGATTCCAATAGTTCCGTATATTGATTTTGGACTTAGGAGAATGATCAAAATTTTATTTGGAAGTCCAAAGTGGAATTAGGCTTGAAATGCCAAAAGTTAAATTTTTAGGAAGTTTGATCAGGGGGGTTGACTTTTTCATATTGAGGTCAGAATCCGATTCTGGAAATTGAAATAGGTCTGTTATGTCATTTATGACTTGTGTGCAAAATTTGAAGTCATTCCGAATTGATTTGATATGTTTCGGCACATGATATAGAATTTGAAAGTTCAAAGTTCATAGATTTTGATTTGAGGTGCGATTCGTCGTTTTGATATTGTTTGATGTGGTTTGAAGCCTCTACTAAGTTCGTATTGTATTTTGGGATATGTTGAAATAATTGATTAATGTCCCGAGGGTCTCGGGTAGATTTCGAAAGGTAAACATAATGGATTTCAAACAAAGAGGGTTGCTGGAAATTTGCAGAAATTTCGCCAGAAATTTCCGGTGCGTGGAGCCAATTTTGGAAGCTTATATCTCGCAATTCATAAGGAATCGGAAAATCTTCAAACATGACCATTGTATTCGTTTGATTCTAGTTTTCAGAAAGTTAAACCATTAATTATTTGTATATTTGTACAGAAAGTTATGATGGATTGAGTGAAGGCTAGTAGAGCAGTTTCACCAGAAATTTTGCCAGAAATTTTTGATGCGTGGAGCCGACTTTGGAAGCTTATATCTTACAATTCATAAAGAATCAAAAGATTTTCAAAACATAAAAGTTGTAGTCGTTTGATTTTAGGTTCCAGAAAGTTAAATCATTCATCATTTGGACATTTGTACATAAAGTTATGATTGATTGAAGGAAGGCTAGTACAAGCAAGTTCTGGTGGACTTTTAGTCACGGAAAATGAACTTTTAGTGACGGATGATCAGAAACTTAAGGACCAAAAATGGTCATTTCCTTCATTTTGTTTTGAATTTTTGGAGCACGGTGTTTGGGCGATGTTTTAGCGATTTTCAAGGGAAAACATTGGGGGTAAGTGTTCCTTATCCTATATTGATTATATTTCATGATTCCATACTCATTTACATCATGAATCCGTGAATTTATGGAAGAAAAATCAAGATTTTTGCAAAATCTTCCAAAAATAAAAATTTATGATTTGGAGGTCGAGTTGTTATCGAAATTTGGTAAAATTAGTATGGGTAGACTCGTAATTGAATGGGTTATCGGATTTTGTAAGTTTTGTCGGATTCCGAGATGTGGGCCCCACGGACAAATTTTGAGCTAATTTCGGATTTTATTGAAAAATATAATATTTTCTTATGAAATTGATTACTATAATTTTTGTTGACTGTATCAAATTAATTATGACTAGATACGAGTCGATCGGAGTCGGAAAATCGAGGAAAAAATATAATACTTGGTTAAATTGGAGCAAGTCGAGGTAAGTGACTTGTCTAACCTTGTGCCGGGGGAATTCCCCCTAGGATTGATAATTGTAATGTGTGGAAAGTCATGTACACGAGGTGACGAGTGTGTACACGGGCTAAATGTGAAAAATTATATTTTAAATTGTGTAGATCACTGTTGCGCATTAATTAAATTATTTTATTTTGTTATATTCTTCATTATTGATTTAATGTTTATATTTTAAATTTGCCTGACCTTTTCTTGCTAATTATTTTATCTGTTTAGTTGGAACTTGGTTTCTTGTATTCTGTGTATTATTTGAAGGTTGATTTTCTTTAAATTAAATATTATTAATATGAAGTATTTGATAATTTTTAAACTTGATATTGAAGCAACGTATTAAAGATTTTGAAATATTATTTTTCTGAATTATTTACTCCTGAATATTTTTGTAAGATTTTCGTACTCATTGTGATGGAG
>AWOL01S0010230.1:0-13778 GCA_000715115.1 Nicotiana otophora | reverse complement strand
GTTATGAATGTTTGATGAAAATTAAAAATGTGAAAATTATTTATTTTTAAGAATTGATTGATATTTGGCATTGTTAGTATCGGGTCCGTATTTTGGTTTCAGAGCCCGGTACAAGTTCATTATGATATTTAAGACTTGTCTGTGAAATTTGATGAGAAACGGAGTTGATTTGACGTGATTCAGACGTCCAATTGGAAAAATAGAAATTTTAAAGTGTTCTTGAGAATTTCATTTGATTTGGTACTACATTCGTAGTTCTAGGTGTTATTTTGGCGATTTGATCCCGCGAGCAAGTTCGTATGATATTTTTAGACTTGCGTGCATATTTGGGTTGGAGCTCCGGGTGCTCGGGTGAGTTTCGGATAGGCCACAGGATATTTTGAACTTAGAAAATTTTGCTGGTATAACTGAACCTGTTGCAGGCCTCTGATCTCGCAATTGCGAGATCAGGCATCGCAAATACTAACCAAGCAGGCATGGCAATTGCGAGGTTTTTATTTCAATTGTGAAGAAAGCCTAGGCCGGCAGTTCTCGCAATTGCGAGTTTTCTTTCGCAATTGCGAAGGGAGTTGGGGAAGGGCAATGATCGCAAATGCGATCATTTAGTCGCATTTGCAAATGACTCAATGGTCGCAAATGCGACACTTTCCTCGCATTTGCAAAGGCAGCGGGACTGTGAAGGGAATCGCATTTGCGATGACTCATTTGCATTTACGAGCTTCGTATTTGCGAAGCTTAGGTCGCAAATGCGACGTCTGCAGCTGAACAAAATGACTTTTGGACGGGAATTTTCATTCATTTCCCAAATTTTCAAGACCTAAAACACAAGAGGTGATTTTTCAAAGACCATCTCTTCCCCAAATCATAGGTAAGTGATTCTAAACTGGTTTCTTTCAATCTTTCACTACATTTTACAAGATTTCAACCTAAAATCTAAGGTTTTCATGGTAGAATTAGGGGTTTTGGGTAGAAACTAGGGATTTCGGAAATTTGGGAATTTAGATCTCAATTTGAGGTCAGATTCTAAAACCAATTATATATTCGGGCTCGGGGGTGAATGGGTAAATGGATTTTAGTCCAAACCTCGGGTTTTGACCAAGCGGGCCCGGGGTCGATTTTTGACTTTTTGGAGGAAAATTTAGGAAATCTAAATTTATGCAATGTAATTGATTCCTTTAGTAATATTTGATATTATTAAGTCATTTTTGAATCGATACGAGTGGTTTGGAGGTGGATTCCAAAAGAAAAGTTGTGATTGAGAATTAAGTGGCCTTCGGAGCAAGGTAAGTGTTGTGTCTAACCCTGACTTGAGGGAATTAGGAACCTTAGATTACTTGCTAAGTGAAATTCATGTGAGCGGCGTATATGTGAGGTGACGAGTACTTATGCGCCGCCAATTTACCTGTTTTTCATGTTTCTCAGTTTTTTTTCTTATATTGTCTCATTCTTATGCCTAATTGCGATGTGTTATACTAGTGTTATTCAATTTATCATTCTTATCATGTTTACGGATTTTCTGGTGATAATTGAGTTTTTATTTCAAAGTTGAGATTGATGTTATGGAATCAAATGTTGAGGTAAGGTTTGTACTTGTTATTCTATCTCCCGGTTGATATTTATGCATTGCATTATGGTAAGGGAGAGTGTTAATGCACGAAGGGTGATGTCGTGCCATATTGTGAGTGTTAATGCACGAAGGGTGATGCCGTACCATATTGTGAGTGTTAATGCACGAAGGGTGATGCCATGTCATGATATGGGAGTTAATGCACGAAGGGTGATGCCGTGCCGTTTCTATTAATTTTATGGTGAGATTGAGAGTAAAAGCACGAAGGGTGATGCCATGCAATCTTTCTTACTGTATTCACTATTCCCGTTGATTCATGGTATATTGACTGCTCCGCTGATCATTCTGTTGTAGTTCTTTATCTTGTATTCCCCTCAGTATGTTTCCCTCCCGACATTTTCTGTTTAGTTCATTTCTGTTATTTGTGTATACACTGTTAAATTGTACAGGTTGATTTGTAGGTGCCTTGCCTTAGTCTCGTCACTACTTTGCTGAGGTTAGGATCGACACTTATCAGTACATGAGGTCGGTTGTACTGATACTACACTCTGCACCTTCTGTGCAGATTTTGATACCGGCTCGGGTTGATTGAGATTTGGCTATTGGTCCGCTGTCCGGAGACTCAAGATAGATGTGTCGGCGTTCGCAGACCTTGAAGTCCCCGTCTATCTTTTCTGTTCTACTGTTTCTTTCATTCAGCCAGTTGTATTTCTTTCAGACTAATACTTGTAGTAAATTCTAGAATGCTCGTGAATTGTGACTCCAGATCCGGGTGGTAGTAATGAATACAGTTTTATGATATTCCGTATTTATTATATTTCATCTTAGTTAATTATTGTTAATTACTGAATAAAAATAAGGAATTGATTTAATGATTCTCTAACGTTGGCTTGCCTAGCAAGTAAAATGTTAGGCGCCATCACTGTCCTATCGGTGAGAAATTTCGGATTGTGACAGTCAAATACTTAAAAAGAATGAAAAAAGGAATCAGAATGATGTGTATGCACCATAACCTTTAATTTTATAGTGAATGTGGCAATCAGAATTTGGGTAAAATCAGATACCTTCCTTGAGAAGTAGCAAAAGAATGACAGTTGATCACTTCTAGCTTCAACTTGAAAGGTCATTATTTTTCACTTTATTCATCACATTGACCTCAATTTTACCTCTTGCCATCAAGCTTGTACCCTTGCATATCTTTTGGTTTCCGTGAACTAAACAAATCTCTCTCCTTTTCACTTTTCAGAATTTCATTCTTCACTTTCCCTTGTGGTTATCTTGCTATTTTTGCTACCGATATTTTTTTTTTCGTTATTTTTATCCAAAGATTTAATGTTTATGGTTCCTGCAAGGACTTCGAGTAAATTTTTAATAGTAACTGGGTTCACATTAAAAATTTTATAGATATTTAGTGAATTTTTCGAATACATTTATACTGTTTGGATAAAAATTACTGGATTTACGTGAACCCGTAGGTCACAAGGTGGATCCGTCCTTGTTTTTATCATAGCGTCTTTGCTCATATATTTTTCAAATCTATTTTGAAAACGCTTTTCTTGAGCCGATGGTCTATCAGAATTAGTCTCTCTACCTTACACAAAGCAGGTTAAAGATTTGCATACACTTTACCCTTCCCAAACCCTATTAGTAGAATCACACTGAATATATTGTTGTTATACTACTTTCAACTGTGGCGCTTTAGAAAAATACATGTTTCAGCAGCTAATAACTTAATACCTATTATTTACATCGAATAAAATTATGGTGTGGGTGTACTTCTTTTAACTTGTCCTTACTATGAATTATTCATATGATTTTTAAAGTGTTTCATGCTAGTAGTTCAAGTTGCTTTAAGTTTTTATGAATACTACATGATGATAGTATTATTTACATAAATTGTATGAAAAAAAATTGTACAAACATGAAAAAATTTATTCATAGACAACGTTACTTTAATAAATCATAGTTAACTGATAATTTTTCATGATAAATTAACAAATACTATCATACTTTATCAATTTGATAAATTCAAATATAATTTTTTTAAGCTTCAAATCCTAAGATTGGAATATGATTGTATTCCAAATTGGAGACGTGTCAAATACTTAGTGGTACTTCAATTTCTTCCTTACCGTTCGTTTAACTTTCTTGATACTGTCACTTCTCTTTCTCTACAAATACAACCAAATTGGCTGCATTTTCCTCAGCAATGGCTGGTGTCAAACCCATAAACTTCGTTACATCTCCTAATCATACAACAAGAATCACCAAACAAACAATCTTGACAACCCCCACTTGGTTTCAGTCCAAACCCAAATATCTCCAACTCAGAGCCACCAAAAATATTGGACTATTTCTAGCTAAGCCAAATGCAAATCAAGAAAATGCAGCAGATAAAGACATGGTAAATGACCCAAGTTCAAGAATTCAACCACAGCCCACTTCAAATCAACCTCTATCCTCTTCAGCTTCCTCATTTTCAAGGGGTTTGGTGTTTGATTTAGGACAAAAAGATTCATGGGACAGTACTGAAATTGGTTCACCAGTTGTAAAAAGATACCTTAGCGATGAGGAAGAGAGGTGGTACATGTGGTATTATGGGAGGTCTAATGGTAAAGAGTCAATTGGTTTAGCAGTTTCAAGCAATGGGGTCCACTGGGAAAGAGGTGAAATGGCTGCTAAAATGAGTGATGATGTGGGGTTAGTGATGAATTGTGGAGAGGATTGGTGGGGTTTTGATACACAAAGTATTAGGCCATGTGAGGTAGTGATTATGTCAAGTGCTAAAGTAAGAGCAAATAGTTCTGTCTATTGGCTTTACTATACTGGTTTTAGTTCTGAAAAGATTGATTTTTTAGACAATTCTTTGGATTTCAGTTTGGAAAATCCAGAAAGATTGTACTCTGATGGTGAAAAAGGCAAGATTTTTAAGTCGTTACCGGGTTTAGCAATGAGCCAAGATGGTAGGCATTGGGCTAGAATTGAAGGAGAGCATCATTCTGGTGCTTTATTTGATGTTGGTATTGAAGGTGAATGGGATTCTTTATTTATAGCCTCACCAATAGTAGTTTTTCATACTAGTGGTGATTTAAGAATGTATTACCATTCATATGATGTTGAAAAAGGGAATTTTGCAATTGGGATAGCAAGGTCAAGGGATGGAATGAAATGGTTAAAATTAGGAAAGATTATAGGAGGAGGAGGGAAAATTGGAGCTTTTGATGAACTAGGAGTGTTGAATCCACATGTGGTTCGAAATCGAAAAGATGGGAAATATTTGATGGTTTATGAAGGTGTGGATTCAAATGGGAGCAGAAGTATTGGAATGGCAATATCTTCAGATGGTTTAAAGGGATGGAAAAGAGTTCAAGAAAATGCAGTGTTGAAGAAATGTGAAGAAGAGAGATGGGATAGTGAAGGGGTGGGATCACCTTATCTTGTTCAAATGGATGGAGATGATCAAGATCATGAATGGAGATTGTATTATAGAGGTATTGGGAAAAATGGAAGAACTGGGTTTGGTATGGCAGTTTCTCAAGGAAATGAGTTTCAAAGTTTTCGAAGGTGGACAGGGTTTCACTTATGAGGCATGTAGCATTACAATGTGAGTCAATTTTTTGGCTTTAGGTAATGAATTCATTTACATACTGATAAATCTTGCAAATATCTCATGCATTGTTTTTAGATCTTTTATCTATAACATTGGTTTATCGGCCAGCTTGCGCGCACTTTGATTATTCCATCGAATACTTGTTACCTCGTAGCTTTGCAGTATAAGTACCGGGTAATTTTGTCTACCAAAGCGCAGACAGATGAGAAGAAATCGCACAATGATTCATGCCTTATTCATAGTTTATGTTCTTAGTGCATATCAATTTTAACATTGAAAGAAGGGACTGTATTCAGGAACTAGATTTACTAACAAAAGTTTCAAATTTCTAGGAAGTCAGTTTGTTAAGTTTAGTTTTGATCAAACACTATAGAAAACCAGAAAATCAACTGCCATAATATTTGTGATCTTAAGTTCTAATCTCCTTGGATAAGTTTTGGCTTTGTGGGTTACTTGTAATTGTTTTCTGATATGTTTGATTTCAATTTTGATTAAATCTCCTACTAGTTGTTCTTATTATAACAGTTTTCCTTAAAAAGCTTTTGTAATCTGATGAACAATCTATGAATAGCAGACACTAGGATAACAGTTAAAACTTTACTGTGTCTTGATTGGTGGTAGAGTGCTGCAACATAATTTCTTTTTGTAATGGTGGTAATATGCGTGTAGACAATAAATTGCGACAAGAAAATAAAATCAAGACCGGAAAATATTGCAACAATCGTAGTATTTGATTTCAAATATTTGAGTGTTACAATCTTTATTGTTCCTCCGATTCTTATTTCCAATAGTAAATAAATCCTAGGGGCCTTTGAGCTTGATCTTGAATATGTAGTTGTTGCCACGAACGATGATCTTGAATTCAACTAGCAAGAACTTTGATTTGAACTCGTACTCCCTGAATCTTGATTTGTTCTTCGTTCTTGAGCTTGAACTTGATTGCTTGAACTTGAACTTGTGGAGGAATTTGCAGCGTTTGATCTACGAGCTCTTTCTTTTTTCTTGTTATAACTTCTGGTGTCTTTTCTGGATTATGAAGACCCCTATTTATAGTTGTGAGAGGGAAGAGTTATGATAAGAACAAACTCTTTCCGACCAATCAGATTGAAGAGTGACAAGGCCGCATTTGGTTTGCCAGAATATGTCACTTGCACATGTTGCACGGTTTCATTGGCCTTTTAATTTGACTTGGCATGCCTTGTCATTTTGACATGTAGCATGATCCCATTGGCTCTTCTATTTGACTTGGCATGCCACGTCATTTGACACGTGGCACCAAACTGGGCCTCTAGGAAGATGACATATTGGGCCTAATGAAGTAGACTCATCATTTGTAGCCCAACTAAATTGGACTTGTATAGTTAATCTAATTATATTAGCCCAAAATATTTATTTGGACTAATATATTTAAAAAATATAATCCAAATTATTTATTGAATTTGAATTCAATAAATTTTACATGCCTACAATGCGCATACTTCGATTATTTTATTAAATATATGTTACCTCTCACCAGCATCGGCATATAACTCTGTCCGCCAAGACTTAAAGTAGTATAACTTAGCAAGTATTTGTATCTTAAATACCAGGGAACATCATACTTTTTGCAAATAAGTGCAGGCTAAACTGTGTTAATCAGGGGTTAGATTTCCATCAGTGAAAAAGAGCATCGATCCCAGTCATTAGTTTTCTTTGAGCAAACTTCGGTAAGGACGTTCAGGATGCTATTTTGCTTTTGGAAATAATACTAACATAATCTTAAAAATGTGATATTTATTTCACATGATAACAATAAAAAATGATTTCTCAAAGAAAATGGAGAGCACCTAGAGACACCTCGCAGAGCAATCTACCCTCAAACGGTGTGATGGGGCGGTAAGTACCATGTCATCCTTGATCAAAGGCTTCATGTTTGAGCAATGGGAATCGAGTCACCTTTGGTAGAGAATATTTTATCTCTCAAACGTTATGGCGTAAAATCCGGATTAGTTGGTTTTCAAATTGGATATCGTACACCAGGTAAAAATTAAAAAAAAAAGGAAAAGATAAGAAATCAAAGAGCAATTTCTCAAAATATATGAAGCACTTGATCTTGGAGAGTCCGCACTTGAGTATATTTTACAACAATTAGTTATCCAATGTGGTGAAGAGAATTTTCTTGCAATATATTGATGTAAGTTTGCAGTTCATTATAATCTTTAACATATTACTGGTCATGGCACCTGAACTAGCAATTTTATGTAATACACATGTGCACAAGACTGAAAGAAGTTCCCTACAGACCAAACATATTACTAAGTTACAATCGAACAATGCTGGCTTTCAATTAGCACAGTAGATGTTTATGGAAAATAGCTGATTCTAAAAAATGATCATTATATTCCTAATCTTAGACAAAATTTGATTTTAACCAGTTTGTTATGTACCTAAGGCCTTATAATTAGCGTATTTTAAATAAAGTACTATTATCTTTAGGCAGCATGTCACGACTCACGCGCACAATGGAATAACATATTATTTCATTGTTTGCCATTGCAGTTAAAATGATAATTTTGAAATTCATGTGAAATATAATACATTAAGAAAATTAGAAACGACAAAACTACCAGAGCAATGATGTGTATAAAATATTGGCTGTGATTCTGAAGAGGAAAAAAGGGAGAAAATACTACTAGTTAAATTTGTCGGGTCCATCCCATGTGTGAAAGAAAGAGAAGTTTTTTTTTGCTTGAAAACTTCAAGCCAACCAATTAATACTAGAAAAAATTTGGGTGGACTTTTATAGTAGTATTGATGTCATTACATGCATCATCATGGGCTTTTTGAACCTATAAATAAGTGCATCTATTTTCATTTGTAATCACACCAAAACAAAGAGAAAAAGAATGATTTACGGAGTAAGAAGCAAAATACTCTGTGAGGAAAAATATAGAGAGTTTGAACGTTATTATAGTGAGGTGAAAAAATCAAAAGAGGGTTATTTCTTTTCAGTATTTAGTGGTCTTGGAGTATTTTACTCGGTACCACAAATTATAAAATATTTGCTATAGTGAAATCAGTTGCTCCTCTCGGGCCGTGGTTTTTCCTTTATTCAGAAGGGCCTTCCACGTAAAAATCTCGGTGTCCTTGTTTCTCTTATTATTACCGTTGGTTACAGTATTTTAGTAATCCGTATTTATTATAGTCGTATACCATGAATATTATTTTGTAAGGGTTTATTCCCAACAACTGGTATCAGAGCACAAGTTTTGCTCATTCACAGAAATATTATTTACAGTCAATTTTACTCCGTGACAAAAAAAAATGTCAGGAGTAAAGTATGAAATAACAAGATTCAACGATAATGACGGTTTCTTCATATGGCAAAGAAGGATGAAAGACCTGCTCATCAAACAAGGGTTAGACATTGCACTAGATAGAAAAGAGGCAAAGCTGGAAACCATGAAAGACGAGGATTGGGCAGACATGGATAAGAAGGCGGCTAGTGCAATCAGACTGCACTTGTCCGATGAAGTACTCAATAATGTCGGGGATGAAAATAATGCATGTGGTATTTGGAAAAGACTAGAATATGTCCAAATCCTTAACAAATAAGTTATTTTTGAGAAAGCAACTTTATGCTATCCATACGAGTGAATGTACATATTTCTTGTCCTATTTAAATATGTTCAATGGATTAATCACGTAGCTGGCAAACCTTAGAGAAACAATCAGTGAAGTAGATAAGGCTATCATGCTTCTAAACTCATTGCCATCTTCCTATGATAATTTGACAACAACCATCATACATGGTAGAGATACCATCGATTTAAAGGAGGTCACATTAGCCATCCTACTCAATGATAAGATGAGGAAGAAGCTCGAAAATCAAGGGCAGGATCTTATCATGGAAAACACAGGTAGAAATTTTTATAGAATATCGAGTAGCCGTGAAAAATTCAAAGCTCATGGAAAGTATAGGAACCGGTCAAAGGGTAGAAATTGCTACAATTGTGGTCAATCCGATTACTTAAAAAGAGATTGTCCAAAGAAAGGTCGAGGCGAGAGCAGTGGCCAGAAGAATGATGACAATACAACTGCCGCAGTACACAACGATGATTCAGTGGTTCTTTTCGTTCACGAGAAGGAGGAATGCACGCACTTAGCAAGCCAAGACTCATAATGGGTGGTTGATACAACAGCATCCTACCACGCCACACGGGTAAGAGAATTCTTCTGTAGATACAAAGCAGGAGACTTTGGAACGGTCAAGATGGGAAATACCAGTCACTCAAAGATTGTGGGGATTGGAAACATTTGGATTAAGACAAATGTCGGATGCACATTAGTTTTAAAAGATGTGCGGCATGTACCAGATCTGTGAATGAATTTGATTTCAGGGATTGCTCTAGTTCGAGACGGGTACGAGAATCACTTCGCTAATAGGAAGTGGAGCCACACCAAGGGATTATTGGTTATTGCTAAAGGAGTTGCTCCCTACACATTGTACAAGATAACCGCTGAGATATGTGAAGATGGATTATATGCGGCTATATATGATATGCCTGCAGATTTATGACACCGAAGATTGGGCCATATGAGTGAGAAGAGACTGCAGATCCTATCCAAAAAGTCACTCATCTCATTTGCAAAAGGTAAAACTATGAATTCTTGTGATTATTATTTATTTGAAAACTAACACAGGGTATCGTTTCAAGCAACTCATGGAAGAAAATCGAATATACTTATTTAGTATATTCTGATGTTTGTGGTCCAATGGATGTAGAATCAATGAGAGGTAACAAATATTTTCTCACATTTATTGATGATGCTTCACGAAAATTGTGAGTTTATTTCTTGAGAACCAAAGACCAGGTATTTCAAGTATTTCAGAAATTCCATGCTCTGGTGGAAATGGAGACAAGTCAAAACTTAAAGCGTCTAAGGACAGACAATGGAGGAGAGTATACTTCAAAGGAGTTTGAAGACTACTGCTCAAGCCATGGAATCAGAGATGAGAAGACAGTTCCTGGAACCCCAGAACACAATGGTGTAGCTGAAAGGATGAATCGCACCATTGTCGAAAAAGTGAGAAGTATGCTCAAAATGGCAAAACTACCCAAGTCATTTTTGGGGTGAAGCAGCTCGCACAACCTGTTACTTGATTAATAGAAGTCCATCAGTTCCATTGGAGTTTGACATTCCAGAGAAAGTCTGGACCAACAAAGAGGTGTCCTACTCCCATATGAAAGTGTTTGGATGTAAAGCTTTTGCACATGTGCCGAAGGAGCAGAGAACGATGATGGATGACAAAGCAATTCCCTGCCTCTTCATTGGCTATGAAGATGAACAGTTCGGCTACAGATTATGGTACCTAGAAAGGAAAAGGATCATCAGAAGCAGAGATGTGATCTTCAGAGAAGATGTGGTCGGGATTGATAGTGATCAATCAACAAAGACCAAAAATGATAATGGTACAGTTACTAACTTTGTTACTACTCCTACTGTACCCGTACTTAATCCTTCCACATGAGAAGAATTGTCACGACCCAAAATCCCACCATAGGAGTCGTGATGATACTTAGTCTCTAAGACTAGGTAAGCCGATTACAATTTTATTTCGAGCCTTTTTTTTAAACATATAATTTAATACAAGTGTTGAAACCAAAAGCGAAAACAAACATAATGTTGGCATCCAATTTTGTCCCTCCTTTCTTCTAATTTATTTATTTGAGCTTCTATATCATTAGTATATCAAATGTGTTACTTTAACTTATTTTATAACAATATAAGGTCAATATTTCATATTCATTTATTATTTTCTCTATTACTACTTTTGTTACTATTTTCTTATTATTCTTATTATTACCTTCTAATTACTATTACTATCACTACTACATTTGTTATTATTATTATTATTATTATTATTATTATTATTATTATTATTATTACTATCAAAAGTCATCTCACTCATGCATTTACGAGGTTTTTGTTTTAGAGTTGATCAAGCAAGTTATACTTTTCATCATAATATATTTAGTTTCACATTGCATTAAATCTACTTTTATTTTACAAATATTTATTTGAGAATCTTCCTATTTAATAGGCCACGATACTTTAGCAACTTATTTTAGTACATAGCTGTCACGACCCAAACTAACCCCTGTCGTGATGGCGCCTATCGTGGAACTAGGAAAGCCGACTCATTTTCAAGATAAATCGATATTTTTATTTCAAAGATAATTTCAATATTACTTAACATAAAAACTTTCGTAAAGAAGTTCAAATCAAAATAAAAGTACGGAAAGAAAATTCCGACATCGGGGTGTCGCTAGTCATGAGCATCTACTATAATTTGTCTAACAATATCAAGGCTAACTCAGCCTGAAAAATAGCTAAATACAACTAGAGGAAGATAAGAGGGAGAAGAGCAGGGGATGCGATCGCCAAACAACTACCTTGCTATCTACAAGATAATCTGCAACCAGAACAATCAATAACCGCTACCGTATCCAGCTACACCTGAATCTGCACACAAGATACAGGGAGTAACGTGAGTATGCCAACTCAGTAAGTAACAATAATAAATAAAGACTGAGCAGTAGTGACGAGCAATAAAGCATATAACGTTCATATCATGAAATCTCAGTAAAGTACAACATGCTTTCAANTGAGTACGCCAACTCAGTAAGTAACAACAATAAATAAAGACTGAGCAGTAGTGACGAGCAATAAAGCATATAACGTTCATATCATGAAATCTCAGTAAAGTACAACATGCTTTCAAAATCAGTGTTTGAATCAAATCATCTCGTTTAAACCCGGTTCCAGTAAAAATTATTTAAAGATATTTTTTCCAATAATTTTTCAAACAAAGGCTCAATGCAAAGGTGAGCAAAAATGATGAAATCAAAAACAGCCCCTCGGGCAAAACATCACTCATATACAGCCCCTCGGGCAAACCTCACAGTCACTCGTGCCACTCGGGCATATCTCACAATCACTCTTGTCACTCGGGCATACCTCCGAATCACTCATGCCTCCCAGTCGCTCAGCACTCGGCACTCGCACTCAGTAGGTACCTGCGCTCACTGGGGTGTGTACAGGAGAGGCTCCTTCAGCACAAGCGCTATAATCTGCACGGACAACTCACGTGCTATAATAATAAAGTATGTTGCAGGCGGGCATCCCCGATCCACACTCATCCTCACAAATCAGTCCCTCGGCCTCACTCAGTCATAAACCTCTCAAGCCACTCGGGCATTTCAGTAAAATAGGGCATTCGGCCCAAAATATTTATATGCATCAAAATAGAGTCATTAAACTGGGTTATGCGGTAAACAAGTATAAACATGACTGAGTATATATTTCTAATCAAAAACAATGAGAGGATGGTAAGCAACAGCCCCTAAGGGTCCAACCAACATTGGCGCAAGGCCCAAACATGGCATTCAACCCAATTTACATAAATTCTTTCTAAAACATATAAGTATCATATGGTTTCAACAAAGTATGCAACTTTACAGTTGCTACGGGACGGATCAAGTCACAAATTCCCAACAATGCACGCCTGCACGCCCGTCACCTAGCATGTGCGTCACTAAGAATAGTAGAATGATAAAAAATCTGGGGTTTCGTACCCTCAGGACTAGATTTACAATCGTTACTTACCTCAAACCGGTCAAATTTCTACCCCGCAATTCTCTTGCCTCTGAATTCGGCCTCCAAATCTATTCACAATTTGTACAATACTATCAATATACGCTAATGGAATGAATTCCACAAGAAAAGCTACAAAATTAGACCAAAATCCGAAATTGGCTCAAACCCGGCCCCCGGGCCCACATCTCAAAATCCAAAAAAACTCACAAAACTAGAAAGCTCATTCACTCACGAGTCCAACCATACCAAATTCATCAAAATCCGACATCGTTTGGACCTTCAAATCCTTAAATTACTCTTCAAAGATTCCAAGCCCTAACCCCTCATTTTCACTAATTACAATGATAAAATAACGGATAATAACCATATATACAAGTATTAGGGCTCAAGTAACTTACCTCAACGAAACCCCCTTGATTCC
Source organism: Nicotiana otophora (assembly GCA_000715115.1). Lineage (NCBI taxonomy): Eukaryota > Viridiplantae > Streptophyta > Magnoliopsida > Solanales > Solanaceae > Nicotiana > Nicotiana otophora. The sequence continues at coordinate 539 of AWOL01S0010230.1, read as the reverse complement.
CTCTTCAAATCTCTCCCAAAAGCTCCAAAACTCGAATAGAAATGGTGAAGAATGCCCAAATATTCGCGAAGTGTTCCTATATACCTTCTGCCCACGCATCTCGCACCTGCGGCCCTTTTTCTCGCACCCGTGTGACCGCACCTGCAGTCCAAGGAGCCGCACCTGCGCAGCTCACTTATCCGTCCAGACTCCGCATCTGCGGCAAAATCCGTCGCACCTGCGAAAGTGCATATGCGCGTTTCCTCCGCTTCTGCGAAGCTTGCCCAGCATTGCCCTTTCCGCATCTGTGCCCCAGGTTTCGCACCAGCGGGCTCGCAAATGCGACCTCCAACTCGCACCAGCGGCCTTGCACTTGTGACTCTTTCTTCCACAGATGCAGAAATAGCAGAAGGAGCAACTCCAGCTGCAAATTCTAACTTCGACAAATTCGTTAACCATCCGGAAACACCCCGAGGCCCTCGGGACCTCAAACAAAAACCAACAAGTCATATATCAACATACAAACTTAGTCGAACCTTCGAATCACTCAAAACAACATT
>AWOL01S0010229.1:19466-58631 GCA_000715115.1 Nicotiana otophora | reverse complement strand
GATAGTCAGTCACTCAGTACCGTATAAGGCCAATCCAGCCCTGGGGTAATTTATCCCCAAATGTAAATGAAACTGACAAGATTCATGTCCAGGTAAATTCATTACAATATAAATAAGTAAGGCAAGTCCATGCCCTGGGAAAATACATACCGAATATATATAATCATCGTAAGTAAGGCAAGTCCATGCCCTGGGAAGTCCATCCCGAATATATATAATCATCTATGCTCACTGGGGGTGTGTACAGACTCCGAAAGGGCTCCTTCAGCCCAAGCGTGATATAAAACCTTTATGGCCTACTGCAGGCGGGCAGTCCCGATCCGTATAATAATAAAGCCTATAAGGCCTTCTGCAGGCGGGTAGTCCCGATCCGTAAAATAATAAAGCCTACAAGGCCTGCTGCAGGCGGGCAACCCCGATCCATAAAATAATAAAGCCAATAAGGCCTACTGCAGGTGGGCAACCCTGATCCAGAGCAATAATAATGTATAAAGTTGTTCTGGCCTGATGTAGGCGGGCAACTCGATCTTATAAATATCCTCACAATGGACGTATATGACTGAGTGAGAAATGTATATGTTTAAAATAATTAGTTCAACAGCAACACGACCCTATGGGTGCCAAAATATCGGCACGTAGCCTACACATGATCTTTAATAAAAGCCTCAGCTCAATTTCTCTAACATGTTCAGATAATAACATGATTCTTTAATCTTTACAGCTTCACAGGATTTATTCAAGTCACAATTTCTATAGTGCACGTCCACACCTCGTCAACTATCGTGTGCGTCACCTCCAAACATTTTGTATAACACAAATTCAGGGATCCATACCCTCAGAACCATGTTTAGAAGTGTTACTTACCTCAAACCATGTAATCCTTTACTTCGCATGCCTTTTCCTTGTGAATTGGCCTCCAAACGCCTCGAATCTAGCCACAATTAATTCGATTCAGTCAATTAAATTTATTGGAATTAATTCCATAAGAAAATACAAATTTTCCATAAAAATCCAAAATTTAGCCCAAATATCGCCCATGGGGCCCACGTCTCGGAACCCGACAAAATTTATAAAAACCGAACACCCATTCCGATACGAGTTCAACCATACCAATTTTATCAAATTCCGATAACAACTCTACTTCGAAATCTTAAATTTTTATTTTTGGAAACTTTTGCAAAAATCTTGATTTTCTTCCATTTAAATTCGAAATAAATTATGAATATAAACATATAATCATGAAGTATAATCACTTTCGGATATAGAATACTTACCCCAATCCATATGGTGAAAATCACCTAAACAATCGCTTCAATCCGAGCCCCATAGCTCCAAATATGTTAAAATGGCCGAAACCTCAAAATATATCTTCTGCCTAGAAATTTACTCTTCGCTGTCGCGAAAAATGCTTCGCGGTCGCAAAACACAATTTTTCATCCCCAAAATTGCTCTTCGCGATCGCGGAAAACCAATCGCGATCACGAAGAACAAACTGCCCCAACTCTTCCAGACAACCTCTAGTTTAATGGTCATAACCTTTTGTATAAAATTCTAAATTGCAAATGGTTTAACTTTCTGCAAACTAGACACCAAGAGCTATAACTTTTATTTGTTGCTCATCTCCCAATTCCTTATAGATTTCTATATATAAGCTTCCAAAGTCAGCCATATGCAACAGAGATTTCCAAGCTCTTCCCAGATAGCCGATAGTGTATCTACCATAACTTTTTGTACACAAATCTAAATCGCAAATGGTTTACCTTTCTGAAAACTAGACATCAAGGGCTACAACTTTCATTTTTGGATCATTGCGAGATATAAGCTTCCAAAGTTGGGTCAGTGTAGCAGAGATTTGTTCTACGCGATCGCGAAAGAGCTTTCGCGATCGCGATTCACAAGGCCCCAAATTGTTGTTTGCTCTTCACGAACGCAACCAAATGTTCGCGATCGCGATGCACACCTCTTAGGTAGAAATCACCAATTAAAAATGGCCTAGAAATGGTCTGAAACCACTCCGAAACTCACCCGAGCCTCTTGGGACCTCAACCAAATATACCAACAACTCCTAAAATATCATACGAACTTAGTCGAAGCCTCGAATCATATCAAACAACACTAAAACCACGAATCACACCTCAATTCAAGCCTAATGAACTTTGAACTTTCAAATTCTATATCTTGTGCCGAAATACATCAAATCAATCCAGAATGACTTTAAATTTTGCATACAAGACATAAATGACATAACGAAGCTATTTTAATTTTCAGAATCGGATTCCGACCTTGATATCAAAAAGTCAACCCCCGGTCAAACTTCCCAAAAATTACACTTTCAGCATTTCAAGTCTAATTTCACTACGGACTTCCAAATAATTTTTCGAATACGCTCCTAAGTCCAAAATTACTATACGGAGCTATTGGAATCATCAGAATTAAATTCCTAGGTCGTTTACACATAAGTCAATATCCGGTCAACTTTTCCAACTTAAGTTTTTAATTATGAGACTAAATGTCTCATTTCACTCCGAAATCCTTCCGAACCCGAACCAACTAACCCGATAAGTCATAAATCTATTGTAAGGCATAAATTGAGCAGTAAATTGGGGAACGAGGTTATAATACTCAAAACGACCGGCCGGGTCATTACACTTACCTCGCTCCGAAATTCCATAAACGGCTCCAAAGCCTTTCCAACAACTCTAATCGATGCCCAGCACTCCAAAACTAGTCAATAAATGTGCAAAGTCATAAATATATACTCTAATACTCATTATAATCAAATTTACAACAATTTCCAACTCCGCTCGAAAAGTCGATAAAAATCACCCTTAGGCCCACATGCCCGGATTCCGAAATAATACCACGAACTAAAATATATAATTTATTTCAAATTCCATGTCCAATTTTGTGGTCAAAATCCAAAAATACTAATTTCTAGGATTTTCTTCAAAATCTTAAATTTCTACAAATTTTTATGTCTAATTCCATGTATAAACCTTGTATTTAACTCACAACTAGTAGAAATCACTTACCTCATAAATGACGGTAAAAATAGTGCTCCCAAATCATCCCCAAAGTCCGCTCCCATGAAAAAATGGGGTGGAAATGAGCCCAACCCCCATCTTTAAAAGACACTGCCCAGTTATTCCCCTCCTTCGCGAACGCGGCCACAACCTCGCATTCGCGAAGAGCATTCCTGCTCCAATTCCAAAACTTCACTATGCGAAAGCGATGCGACGATGGTGAATGTGATGACCAAATCCTCCGCCTTTTCGAGAAGGCGACACCAGACACGCGAACACATAGAGCAAACTCCCCTGGGACCACCTCCTGTCTGCCTCTCTGCGCGATCGCATAGACCCATTTGTGATCGCAAAGTTCTGCCTCTTCCAAGGCTTCGGGAATGCGATTCTTCCTTTGCGAACACGAAGAAGGACGCACCAGACCTCAGCAACAGCAGAAGGAAACATGAAAAAATGACCCAAAACCAACCCGAAACACACCCGAGGCCCCCGGGACCCCGTTCAATCACACAAATCAGTCCTATAACATAACACGGACCTGCTTGAGGCCTCAAATCACATCAAACAACATCGAAATCATGAATCGCACCGTAATTCAAGCATAATGAACTTTAGAACTTCAAACTTCTACATTCGATGCCGAAACCTATCAAACTACGTCCGATTGACAGCAAATTTTGCACACAAGTCACATTCGACATTACAGACGTTCTCCAACTTTCGAAATTAGAATCCGAACCCGATATCAAAAAGTCCACTCCCGGTCAAACTTCCCGAAAACCTTCAACTTTTTAACTTTTGCCAAATGACTCTGAAATGACCTACAGACCTCTAAATCCACATTCGGACACGCTCATAAGACCAAAATCACCATACAGATCTATTCCCAGGCTCGAAATTCCAAATAGACACCGATAGCATTAAAATACACTTCAACCCAAATTTATGAAATACTTCCAAAATGCCAACTTTCCACAATAGGCGTTGAAACTCTCCCGGGTCATCCAAAACCCGATCCGGACATACGCCCAAGTCTAAAATCATCATACAAACCTATTGGAACCTTCAAATTCCATTTCCGAGGTCATTTACTCAAAAGTCCAACCTTCGTCAATTTTCCAACTTAAAACTTCCAAAATGAGAATTTACTTTCCAAATTAACTCTGAACTTCCCGAATTTTAATTTCGACCACGCGTACAAGTAATAATACCTGAAGTGAAGCTACGCATAGACTCAAACCGCCGAACGACATGCTAGAGCTCAAAATGATCGGTTGGGTCGTTACAAATTCTTTGACCACTTTGCTAAAATATGCCTAGCACACCACCTATGTTCACTTTCAGAAAACAAATTATTTATTGCCTTAAGTACGCCTTGTATATCAAGAAAAATTTAGAAAGTGTATTAGTTACACTAGTCATAAAATGCATTAGTTGTATAACCAAAAAAAAAAATCAAACACAATAGATATTACCTTCTGCATGTCAGACATAATGGTGAGATCTTTACCTTCCTGCAGCATCAAGTCATCAATCAAACACTTGATAAACCAACTCCAAGTGAAAGTGCTCTCAACCTTTACAATGGACCAAGCAATTGAAACATCTGATTATTGCCATCTTAGACACAGCTACAAGCAGTTGTCCCTTACACACTCCTTTTAAGAAACAACCATCTAGACCAATAATTCTACTACAACCTTCCATCCAGCCCTTCTTCATGGCATAGAAACACACATAAAAGGAATGGAACACATGCTTTACATCCCTATTATCTACTGCCTTTACAATACAAGTTGTGTCAGGATTAGTCTCTAAAATGACATCCCTATAGTCATATAATCTTTTAAACGCTTTCTGAACATCTCCAATTAATTCATTCAAAATATTTGCCCTAGCTCTATGGACAGTGGACCTACCAACACACATGCCTAGTTCTTGCTTAATCAACTTTTTCAACTCTTAAACCCTTACATTTGGCTGGAAAATAATTTTATCTCTAAAATGCTTTGCTAGATATCTAGATTTGCAAAGCTTGTTCTTGTTAGTCCTATAACACTTATAAACAGGACAATACCTCTTCACTTTGAAATTGTTGGATCTGCTCTGTGGTAGCAAACAGATTCCATGGACAACCACCCTTGTATCTTACACTCAACCTGCTAGGTTCATCAAATGATCTTTTCAATTTGAACTCTATTCTAAATGGCATATCTGGATACAACCCATCTAAACTCAATAACACTTTCAAAAATAAGGCCCAACTCCCATGTTACTTTCTTGACAGTTGGATCAAATATCAACCTCTTTTTTCTCTTCTTTGCATCAATTTTTCTCTTGTGTTCTTCATCATACTCATTTTCATCATCTGAAGCAAAACTTTCAGCATCAGAAGAACCAAAATATGGTTCATCAGCCCCAACTAGCCCTTCATACCTATTTTCATTGTTCTCAGCCCTCAACTCATCAAATCCATTGTCTATACCAATATCTCCTAGATTTATGTCACCCTTATCTTTAGGCCTTTCACTCCTTTTCCTCCCATGGTTCCTCAATACTTCCCTGCACTCCCGAAACTCTTCATGTACATCAGAACCATATTGATTATCATCGTGAACATCTACATCAACTCCATCACTCTTAGACTCAGATGAATTATCAAAATCTGTGTCATTCTCATCATCAAGCTCACCTTCATCATCTTCATCTGTTTCCCCCTCTTCAACAGGTTCTCTCTCTTGCTCTTCTAAGTTTATAGTGACTTTATCACCCTCAATATTTGTCCTACCAACCTCTGGCCCGGTAGTATTTATGTAAACAACCATTAAAGGGGAAGCATGTGTGACATAAATATCTAGGGTATCCTCATCCTCCAATTCATTTAAAATGTCTAATATATCCTTATCAGTTAATACATTTAGCAATCTTTTAGTTTTGTCCATGGGACAAATATACAACTCAACAACAATTTTTAACCCCATTTGCTTAGTATAGTCCATAAGCTCAAAAAATGATAACATATCCACATCTACATTTAAGGTCAATGATTGACTACCCCTACATAACGAGCAAAAGTACCCGAAACTAATACCCCATCATGATACTATTTTAATGTAATAAGTTTAAAAGACAGTTTTTCTGCAAAAATAGGGTAAAACAGTAATAAATAAAGACTTGACTAGCTACACATAAAGTCAAAGCAGTAATGAGTAAGAAAGGCAAGAAATAAAAGGCTACACATAAATCCACAACAGTAATGAATAAAGAAATAAAAAGCTATACATAAAGCCAAAGCAATTCACAATATTAAAATCAGGTGTAACAATATAAAACTAGTAAAACCTTAACTTTATACACCATTTATAAAGAGCCGAATGCAACAAACAATAAAACACACTTAAAAGGCAGAAACACGACAAACAAAAAGTAACATTGAGAATGACAAACTATTCCCCTTCAGAAAAGTACGAAACCCTAAATCGGCTAAAGATAAATAATCAAAAATAAAACCCACATGCGCTGGACGGATAAAATGTGCATACCTCACATGAATAACTTGAAATCAACCGCTTGTGAGTGGTAAAGTTACCCGATGCAGATCATATCCTCATGCATTGGATGGATCTCTTTCAACGCTTTCAATGGAAGCAAAAAGAAGAGTCGAGAAATGGGGGATTTGTTTTAGGGTTATTTGCAGTTAGGCTTTTATAATCGGGGTGGGTTGGGTCGGCATGGGTAATATAATAGGGTTATTAGACATATGGGTCAGGTGTTTTAATGGTCAATGATAAGTCAAGCGCGTATAATATACCCTATGAATTATTAAAAAGCTTGGTCAACATTGGGGGGTCTTAGACACACTTGGAAAAGGTTGGATGTATAAAGCTTTACCCCCTTTTATTGGGTGTGTAACAGAGATTTGACTAAAAGGTTGATGGGTAAACTATGCATTTTGCCAAAAAAATTAAAATAAACAATATCGAATTAATCTGTAACAGATCAAACCGGTACAAATGTGTTAATTGCCATGTTCTTTATGTTATTATTATTATTTATTTATTTATAAAAAAATATATTTCAAGAATAATAAAATATTTTCTCACATACTTTCAGATGTTTGGATGGTAATAATCTTAGGGTATAATATTCGAGCTTCAAAAACCTAATTAAAATGCTAGTCATATTTACATAACTTTGCGAAAATGATTGCTTAAACCTAGTATATCATTAATTAGATTCTTAAAAGATGAATGCATATCACTCACAGTTTTTTTTTTAAAGTAGAAGGGGAAAGTAGAGGAGGAAATTACGAGGTGGTGAATCGAATTGTCACCAACAATGTCAAAATTAAGATAGCCAACAAAGTGAACCACTAATATTTTCAGGGTTTATCGATTCCATAATTTCATAAGTTAACTGAAATATGTTCTATTGAATAACTTTTTGCATTTTCTATACAAATGTCATATCATAGCTACCAAATGTCATATCATAGCTATCAGATCCAAATACAACCAACAATAAAACACTCTTAAAAAGTAGAAAAACGACAAATATAAAGTAACATTGAGAATGACAAACTATTCCCCTTCAGAAATGTACGAAACCCTAAATCGGCTAAAGATAAATAATAAAAAATAAAACTCACATGCACTGGACGGATAAAATGTGTATACCTCACATGAATAACTTGAAATCAACTGCTTGTGTGTGGTAAAGTTACCCGATGTAGATCATATCTACATGCATTGGATGGATCTCTTTCAATGCCTTCAATGGAAGAAAAAAGAAGAGTCGAGAAATGGGGGATTTGTTTCAGGGTTATTTGCAGTTAGGCTTTTATTATCAGAGTGGGTTGGGTTGGCATGGGTAATATAATAGGGTTATTAGACAGATGGGTCGGGTGTTATAATGGTCAATGATAAGTCAAGCGCGTGTAATATACCCTATGAATTATTAAAAGGCCTGGTCAACTTTAGGGGGTCTTAGACACACTTGGGAAAGGTTGGATGTGTAAAGCTTTATCCCCTATTTATTGGGTGTGTAGCAGGGATTTGACTAAAAGGTTGATGGGTAAACTATGCATTTTGCCAAAAAATATTAAAATAAACAATATCGAATTAATCTGTAACAGATCAAACCGATACAAATGTGTTAATTGCCATGTTCTTTATGTTATTATTATTATTATTTATTTGTTTGTAAAAAAATATATTTCTAGAATAATAGAATATTTTCTCACATACTTTCAGATGTTTGGATGGTAATAATCTTAGGGTATAATATTCGAGCTTCAAAAACCTAATTAAAATGCTAGTCATATTTATATTACTTTGCGAAAATGATTGTTTAAACCTAGTATATCATTAATTAGATTCTTAAAAGATGAATGCCTATCACTCACACTCTTTTTGTTTTTTAAATAGAAGGGGAAAGTGGAGGAGGAAATTACGAGGTGGTGAATCGAGTAGTCACTAACAATGTCAAAATTAAGATAGCCAACAAAGTGAACCACTAATATTTTCAGGGCTTATCGATTCCATAATTTCATAAGTTAACTGAAATATGTTCTATTGAATAACTTTTTGTATTTTCTAAACAAATGTCATATCATAGCTACCAAATGTCATATCATAGCTATCAGATCCAAATACAACCAACAATAAAACACTCTTAAAAAGTAGAAAAATGACAAATATAAAGTAACATTGAGAATGACAAACTATTCCCCTTCAGAAAGGTACGAAACCCTAAATCGGCTAAAGATAAATAATAAAAAATAAAACTCACAAGCACTGGATGGATAAAATGTGCATACCTCACATGAATAACTTAAAATCAACCGCTAGTGAGTGGTAAAGTTACCCGATGCAGATCATATCCACATACATTGGATGGATCTCTTTCAATGCCTTCAATGGAAGAAAAAAGAAGAGTCGAGAAATGGGAGATTTGTTTCAGGGTTATTTGCAGTTAGGCTTTTATAATCGGAGTGGGTTGGGTCGGCATGGGTAATGTAATAGGGTTATTAGACAGTTGGGTCGGGTGTTATAATGGTCAATGATAAGTCAAGCGCGTGTAATATACCCTATGAATTATTAAAAGGCCTGCTCAACTTTAGGGGGTCTTAGACACACTTTGGGAAAGGTTGGATGTGTAAACCTTTACCCCCTGTTTATTGGGTGTATAACAGGGATTTGACTAAAAGGTTGATGGGTAAACTATGCATTTTGCCAAAAAAAATTAAAATAAACAATATCGAATTAATCTGTAACAGATCAAACCGATACAAATGTGTTAATTGCCATGTTCTTTATGTTATTATTATTATTTATTTATTTGTAAAAAAAAATATTTCAAGAATAATAGAATATTTTCTCACATACTTTTAGATGTTTGGATGGTAATAATCTTAGGGTATAATATTCGAGCTTCAAAAAGCTAATTAAAATGCTAGTCATATTTACATAACTTTGCGAAAATGATTGTTTAAACCTAGTATATCATTAATTAGATTCTTAAAAGATGAATGCCTATCTCTCACACTCTTGTTTTTTCTTCTTTTTTTTAAAGTAGAAGGGGAAAGTGGAGGAGGAAATTACAAGGTGGTGAATCGAATTGTCACCAACAAGGTCAAAATTAAGATAGACAACAAAGTGAATCACTAATATTTTCGGGGCCTATCGATTCTATAATTTCATAAGTTAACTGAAATATGTTATATTGAATAACTTTTTGCATTTTCTAAAACAATGTCATATCATAGCTACCAAATCATTGAAATGGCTGTTTTTCTTTCTCTCAATAAAGACAAGGCTTCCCAAATACTTAAATGGCAATTTATATGTGATATCCCAATATATATTTTTTGTATAAATAAAAGATAGGAGTTTACTTCTCCTGCCTTTTTGTCAGCTTCTGTGGTATCTTGGTACTGCTCTTATCTTGGGTGGGATTATTGCTTGTATCAATTTTTCACATATAAACATTGTCATTACTTTTTCCTTGAATATTTTCCTCCTGCTTAGTTCTGTGATTTGTTTCCCTTCTGATTAGCTTGGATCTGACTATTTTGATCATGTGATCGATGTATGTCCATGCGAGAATAACAAAAAAAGAAAAAAAAAATTAAAATAAACGATATCGAAGTAATATGTAACATATCAAACCGATACAAATGTGTTAATTACCACGTTCTTTACGTTATTAATATTCTTTTTTTTTTGGTAAAATATATATGTCAAGAAAAATAGAATATTTTCTCACATACTTTCAGATGTTTGGTTGGTAATCTTAGGGTATAATATTCTAGCTTCAAAAAGCTAATTAAAATGCTAGTCGTATTTACATAACTTTGCGAGAATGATTGTTTAAACTTAGTATATTATTAATTATATTCTTAAAAGATGAATGCCTATATCTTCTTCTTTTTCTTTTTTAAAGATTTCACATAAGTGGAAGGGGAAACACTACTAGAATTTCGGAAAAAACCGCCTAAAACAACCAACCAAAATTGTTCGGTGATGGCCAATAACCATCCATAACGCGATCATTAACGTGTGGTCAGTATTTTGATGGTCGAAATGGCATACCGACCAAAGTTGGTCGGAAGGTCAATTAAATTCAAAAACATAATTACCAAAAAAACCGACCAAAGTTGGTCGATATTTTAATTATGTAATTAAAAAATGCACCATCTGGGAATCGAACTGGGGTATGTACTATGACAAGATACTATTCTACCACTAGACCATTGGTGCATTTTGTTTTAAAGTAATCTTTTATTTTATTTATATTCTTTAATTGTATTTTCGCACGAAAATAACCAACCAAAGTTGGTTAGTTTTATTAATAAATAAAATTACCAACCGAATTTGGTCGGTTTTTTAAAATGAACAGCTGAATTAACCGACCGATTTTGGTCGATTTTTTTAATATTAATTTTAATTTATTTTAAATGAAAAACCAACCAAAGTTGGTCGGTATCTTGAAAAATAAATTTTGCGGGACTCAAAAATAGTTTCCCGCATTTTTGCGCCATAGAAAACCTATCAAAGTTGATCGATTTCGTAAAAATAATATTTTAAAAAACCGACCAACTTTGGTCGACTTTTTTGCCGGTTTTTTGATCGACCAAAATTGATCGGTCGACCGTGTCGGTTTTTGCCTAATTTCTAGTAGTGAAAGTGGAGAAGGAAATTACGAGGTAGTGAATCGAACTGTCACCAACAAAATCAAAATTAAGATAGCCAACAAAGTGAACCACCAAGATTCTCAGGGCCTATCGATTTCTGGTCCTGATAATTTCATAAGTTAACTGAAATATATTCTATTGAATAACTATTGCATTGTCTAAAAAAAATATCATATCCGTAAAATCGAGGGTAAATTTATGTTTTGACAATTCCAGCAATGAGTCCTCATTTTCAAGGCCAGATCCAAATTTTAAACTCTTTGGATTCAACCTTTAAGGCGCCTAGCATTGACGTTATTGCATTTTTAAAATTATGAATTCAGACTAAAGGTGCACAAAGAAAACCAACAAACCATATTTAACCGATAAATTGAGTCAAACCCAGAAAAAACAGTATTGACTCGGATAAACCTAATGTCACAACGTTACATCCGTCTCTTCTCATCTTGGCCATTGATTTAAAGGATAATGTTCTTTTACTCCCCTGTCTCTCTTCTCACCTCGGAGGATCTAGTTATTATTTTCTTAAATTGGGGGGGGAACAAAATTTCCTCTTAAAAGTAAGGATGCATTTTTTTTTTTGAACACCATTTTGCAAAATCCTTCAGCAGCGCTTTTGTGAAGGGGCAAATTATGAATAATAAAAGTTAAGAGCATTATAATAGTAGTGGTAGTAGTCGTGGTAGTAGTTAGTGGTAGTAGTTAGTAGTTAGTAGGTAGTAGTAGTGGTAGTGATAGTAGTAGTGGTAGTAGTAGTGGTAGTAGTCGTGGTAGTCGTAGTAGTAGTACGTAGTAGTAGTAGGTAGTAGTGGTAGTAGTAGTGATAGTCGTGGTAGTAGTAGTAGTGGTGGTGGTGGTGGTGATAGTGGTAGAAGTTATTATTAGTAGTAGTAGTTAGTAGTTGGAAGTGAAAACTGCAACATTATATGTTCATCTAACTCGAGTCAAATCGGTGAATATGAATCGAAGTCAAATGAAATCAAGTTTAGCCACAAAGAGTTAACATTAAGTTAGAACATCAGGAACTCTAGAGAAAGGAATAGAGAAAATCTGAGTAGTTGAAGATGAAACAACTTCATTTGAAGCAACAAAAAAAACATAAATTGGAATGGGGGGAGAGGTCAGAGTCAAAAAGAGGATTTCCTCATAAATTGCACGAGACTTTCATCTCACACGACTTCTAAGTAATAAATTTTCTCATTTTATAGCATTACCTACTACCAAAGACAACAATCTCTACATTCTCATTCTCAATATTCAAGACCATCTTTCACACCGTCAGCAGATCCAACCATTTCTTGGCTTGAATCTTGATCGATCCATAAACATGTGTGTATACGGTCGAAATCATGCATGTCAGATTTCGTAGGCACAAGGAGCTGTCTCGAGAGTAAGCTCATGATAGACCAGGCTGGAGCTCAATGGCAGAGTATGGAGCATGAAAATCAAAGTGCTCGCTGAAGATCGAGACCGAGCATGACCGACTTCCAGTAAGGCATAATAACGAAATTACGAAATATTAGCAACCGACCGAAGATCTCGGCGAAAATCCCGGAATAGATCGAATCAAGCAGTTATTGACGCCAATCATGGGATCTGTTTCCGTTATTAGAATTGTACCTTATTTAGGATTCCTCTACTATATAAAGAGAGGCCCTATTTATTTGTAAGGGGCATTGATTCACTGATAAAGATATACGAAAACGCTGCTCTCCATTTTACTTACTATCTATTACTGTTCATTATTGTTTATCTTCCGCTCTTTACTTTTCTTCTTACCCAACCTCGAGACCATCTCGAATCGAAGTCGAAACCGCTGCTAGAACACTGGTTTGATTTATTTTACTATTCAAATTATTTATTCAATTCCTTGTTTGTCAATTGGTATTGGATAAAATCATGTATCCTTAAAATCACTAAATAAGTTTAATTGTTACTCGAACTTTAGGGTAAACAGTTTTGCGCTCACCGTGGGGTTGAGGATAATAGTAATTGTTCAGTATTGATTCTGGTAAAATACAATGTTTTACGCTTGTTCTTGTTGAGTGCCTTTGCTTTCAAGTTAAAACATGTCAAACTCCCAAAACGCATCCACACACGGTAACAATGGCCTTGGATTCCACGATAAAAATGAAAATGTGATCGCTCCAGGAATCGAGGTGCCACAGGCTAATCTCAGGGCAGCACCGGTTGCTAACCCAGTCGATGTCAGTTCACACGTTGCTCTAAACGCAGACGTAGGCGCAGATCACGATGAGAGTGTACGCAGAGAAGGCCGATCTAGTGGCCAAGGAACACAGGGAAGAGTAGACGAAGGAGTCGGTCTCCAATTGATATTCGGGATGCTTCAGGCTCAGCAAGCCGCTATTGCTCAGTTACAAAATCAACATAGAACTCCGAATAGGGTTGAGCCAGAAATTACTTGTCGTACTGAGCCAATACCATAAAGGTCGAATGGTAACGAATCGGAGACTAATCTTACGGTAATAAAAATGCTTGAGGAGCTCACCAAAAGAATTGAATCAGGGGAGAAGGGAATCGAAGCCAACGATAAGAAAGTGGAGACATACAACTCTCGAGTTGATCAGATACTAGGAGCACCGCCAATCTTGAGAGAGATGGATTCGAATAAGTTTGTACAAAAGCCGTTTCCTCCAAGTGCAGCTTCGAAGCCTATTCCAAAGAAGTTTCGTATGCTAGACATACCCAAATACAATGGGACTACCGATCCCAACGAGCATGTTACTTCATATACATGCGCCATCAAGGGTAACGATTTAGAGGATGATGAAATCGAATTCGTGCTGTTGAAAAATTTCGGAGAGATCCTTTCGAAGGGAGCAATGATTTGGTATCACAACCTGCCACCAAATTCCATCGATTCATTTTCCATATTAGCAGATTCTTTCGTAAAGGCACATGCCGAAGCCATAAAGGTCGCAACGAGGAAATCGAACCTTTTCAAGGTAATACAAAGGGATAATGAAATGCTAAGGGAGTTCGTGTCCCGATTTCAAATGGAACACATGGAGTTGCCATCGATCACAGATGAATGAGTTGTTCAAGCTTTCACCCAAGGGTTGAACGAACGGAGTTAGATAGCATCACAACAATTGAAACAAAATTTGATCGGGTATCCAGCTATAACTTGAGCAGATGTACACAATCGATATCAGTCAAAGATCAGGGTCAAGGACGACCAATTAGGAGCCCCTTCCGGTTCAGTATATCCAAACAGGTCGACAGTTAAAACCAGAGGGGCATCGACAGGGAGCCAAGGTCAAACAGGGACCGATATCAACCATATACCGTAGATCGAAGGAACAATGGTTCAGGACGCAATTCTCGGGGACTTACGAGCAAAAGTGGTTTCGACAAGTATGCCGATCCCACAGAGGCACCTCGGTTATCGGAATATAACTTTAGCATCGATGCATCGGGCATTGTTTCGTTAATCGGAAGGATCAGAGATACTAGGTATCCCAAACCCATACAAACCGATCCTTCCCAAAGAAACCCATCATGGAATGCATGGTCACAAGACCGAGGATTACAGGCAATTAAGGGAGGAGGTAGCTCGTCTATTCAATGAGGGTCACTTTCGGGAGTTCCTCATCGATCGAGCCAAGAATCATTTCGGAGAAAGGGATGTCAACAAGAAAAATGAATAGAAGGAACCCCAACATGTCATTCATATAATCGTCGGTGGGGTCGACATCCCACAGGAACCCATATTCAAACGCATTAAGGTTTCAATCACCAGGGAAAAACAAACCCGAGATTATGTTCCCGAAGGCACTTTATCATTCAACAACGAAGAAACATAAGGCATTTCTCAGCCCCACAACGATGCTCTGGTAATTTCTATCTTATTAAATAAAGTTCAAGTTAAGCGTGTTTTAGTGGATCCAAGTATCTCGGCAAATATCATCCGATCGAGGGTCGTGGAGCAGCGCGGCCTACAAAGTCAAATCGTACCCGCAGACTCGAGTCTTAAACAGCTTCAATATGGCCAGTGAAACAACTAAAGTGGAGATTATTCTACCAGTGAACGTGGCTGGAACCATTCAAGATACCAAGTTCCACGTAATCGAGGACAACATGAGGTACAATGCCCTGCTCGAAAGTCCTTGGATCCATAATATGAGGACACTCCCTTCAACTCTCCACCAAATGACATAATTCCCGACGTCGGATGGTGTAAAAATAGTATACGGGGAGAATCATGCTGCAAAGGAAATGTTTGCGGTCGATGAGGTGACCCTGATATCGACACTATCAACCTCGAAAAGGTCGAGCATCAAAGATAAAAAGGATTTCAAATAGCAATCATATCCACCAGCCTCGACCGAATCAGGGAAGCGGGAGATAGAAGAAGAAGATGAGGATTTTTTGACCCCTCGAACTTTTGTTGTTCCCAATGATACTGATGGCACCAAATCAACGGTCGAAGAGCTGGAACAGGTTATATTGATCGAGTACCTGCCCGAGCGAAAGGTATACCTGGGAACGGGATTAAGCCCCGAACTCAGGAAAACACTTATCCAATTTCTTGTTGATAACATAGATTGTTTTGCTTGGTCCCATTTAGATATGACAGGGCTTCCACCGGAGCAAACGACACATCGGCTAAGCCTGGACCCTAGATTCAAATCGATGAAGCAAAAGAGAAGACCCCAGTCCGAAGTAAAGCACACATTCATAAAGGACGAGGTAACTAAACTTCTCAAAATAGGATCCATTCGGGAGGTGAAATATCCCGAATGGTTAGCCAATGTAGTTTCAGTCCCTAAAAAAGGGGACAAACTTAGAATGTGTGTAGATTATAAGGATTTAAACAAGGCGTGCCCCAAAGATTCTTTTCCACTGCCTAACATTGATCACATGATCGATGCCACGGCCGGCCATGAGATCCTTACTTTTCTCGATGCATATTCCGGGTACAATCAAATCTAAATGAACCGGAAGACCAAGAAAAGACTTCATTTATCACCAAGTATGGAACATATAGTTATAATGTAATGCCCTTCGGGCTAAAGATACATGAGCTACTTACCAATGCCTAGTGAATAAAATATTCGAAGAACAAATAAGTAAATTAATAGAGGTTTATATTAATGACATCCTAATTAATTCCCTGCGCGCAGAGGACCATTTGGCTCATTTGCAGGAAACGTTCGAGATTTTAAGGAAATCCAACATGAAGCTCAACCCCGATAAATGTGATTTCGGGGTTGGTTCGGGCAAATTCCTTGGCTTCATGGTATCAAATCGGGGGATCGAGATCAACCCCGATAACATCAAGGCCATCGAAGACATCGCCATCGTGGATAGTGTAAAGGCCATATAGAGGCTAACTGGACGGATAGATGCCTTAGGCCGATTCATTTCGAGGTCATTGGATCAAAGCCACAGATTTTTCTCTTTACTCAAAAAGAAGAGCGATTTTTCCTGGACACCGAAATGCCAACAGGCAAAATTTGAAGCGATACCTATCGATCCCACCACTACTTCACACTCCAAAGGCAAATAAGAAACTTTACTTATACTTGGAAGTATCAGAAATCGCGGTAAGTGGTGTCTTAGTTCGGGAAGAGCAAGGTACACAATTTCTCATTTATTATGTAAGTCGAACCTTAGGAGAAGCAGAAACTAGATATCCACACTTAGAAAAATTGGCACTTGCACTGATAATCACCTCTAGAAAGTTAAGACCATACTTTCAATGTCACCCCGTATGCATATTAACCACTTACCCATTTCATAATATTTTGCACAAACTTGAATTGTCGGGCCGATTGGCCAAATGGGTCATCGAACTCAGTGGGTACGTCATCGAATTTCAACACTGTACGGCCATCAAGTTCAAATTTTATCGGACTTCGTGGTCGACTTCACACCAACCCTCGTACCTGAAGTTGAAAAGGAACTCTTGTTAAAATCAGGTACGTCGTCGGGGGTATGGACCCTTTTAACAAACGGTGCTTCAAATGTGAAGGGGTCCGGGCTAGGCATCGTTTTGAAGCTGCCCACGGGTAGAACTATTAAGCAATCTATCAAAACTTCTAGGTTGACTAATAATGAGGCCGAGTATGAGGCCATGATTGCAGGTCTCGAGCTATCTAAAAGCCTGGCGACAGAAGTCATTGAAGCCAAGTGTGACTCTTTACTGGTGGTGAACCAAGTAAATGAAACCCTTGAAGTTCGAGAGAATAGAATGCAAAGGTATTTGCACAAGCTACAAGTAACTTTGCACCGTTTCAAGGAATGGACTTTACAGCATGTACCTCGAGAACAAAATAGTGAGGCTGATGCACTTGCAAACTTGGGGTCATCGGTCGAGGAAGATGAGATCAGCACGGGGACTGTCGTTCAACTCTCGAGATCCGTGATCGAGCAAGGCCATACCGAGGTAAACTCTACAAGCTTAACCTGGGATTGGAGGAATAAATATATTGAATACTTAAAGAATGGAAAGCTCCCATCGGATCCTAAATAGTCGAGGACCTTACGAACCAAAGCTGCTCGATTCACATTGGCTGAAGATGGAACATTATACAGAAGAACATTCGATGGACCATTGGCAGTGTGCTTAGGGCCAGGAGGCATCAATTATGTTTTACGAGAGGTCCATGAAGGCACTTATGGGAATCACTCCGGCGCTGAATCACTGATTCACAAAATTATTAGAGCAGGATACTACTAGGATAGCATGGAAAAGGATACTGTGGAGTTTGTTCGAAAATGTGATAAATGTCAAACTTTTGCTCTGATGATCCATCAGCCCGGAGAACAACTTCATTCAGTCCTATCTTCATGGCCATTCATGAAATGGGGGATGGATATCGTCGGCCCCCTTCCATCGGCGCCAGGTAAAGCTAAGTTCATTTTATTTATGACTGACTATTTCTCTAAATGGGTTGAAGAACAGGCGTTCGAGAAAGTGAGAGAAAAAGAGCTTATAGACTTCATTTGGGATCACATCGTGTGTCGATTTGGGATACCCGCAAGAATAGTATACGATAATGGTAAGCAATTTATCGGTAGTAAAGTGACAAAATTTCTCGAAGACCATAAAATAAAAAGGATATTGTCAACACCTTATCACCCTAGTGGGAACGGACATGCCGAATCGACGAACAAGACTATCATCCAAGACCTAAAGAAAAGGTTGAACGAAGCTAAAGGGAAATGGAGAGTAATTTTGCCTGAAGTCCTTTGGGCATATCGAACAACATCGAAGTCCAGTACAGGGGAAACTCTGTTTTCCTTAGTGTATAGATCTGAAGCCTTAATTCCAGTCGAAGTCGGAGAACCCAGCGCAAGGTTTTGACATGCATCGAAGGAATCGAACCGCGAGGCTATGAATACTAGCCTCAAATTATTAAATGAAAAACAAGAAGCGACACTTGTTCGAATGGCTGCACAAAAGCAATGAATCGAAAGGTACTACAATAGAAGAACCAACCTTCGCCACTTCAGGATCGGGAACTTAGTCCTAAGGAAGGTCAACATCAACACTCTAGATCCTAATGAAGGGAAGCTCGGCCCAAATTGGGAAGGACCCTATCAAGTCCTCGATATAGTCGGAAAAGGGTCTTATAAACTCGGAACGATGGACGGCGAACCATTACCAAACAACTGGAACATATCACTTCGCAAACGATATTATTGTTAAGGTATGACTTTCTCCCTTCTTTCTTTTATATATATTCAGCGCTAACTCATTGTGGGAGTTCGACCAAAGACATCGAGACCTCGGGTTTTAAAGTACGCATTGCACTCTTTTTTCCTTAGATCGATTTTTATCCCAATTGGGTTTTCCCGGCGAGGCTTTTAACGAGGCAACAATTATATGCTACCTGAGGACAATTCAATGGTATCCAAGGCTTCTTTGAAATCAACTGCGAATACTGGAGGGCATCACCCTCGGATGTTGTATTCTCGAGAATAGTACTTCATGTCAAAGGGCCTCGATAGAGAATCTTTGTAATGGACCAAACAGTCAAGTGAACCGTGTCCATATAAATTAGTCGATCCCTGATGGCAAAACATGTGCGCATGTATAAACTATTCAAAGAAGCATTCTCTCTTCATTTAAACATTTTGTGTCTCAAAGAAAATTATCTACTATACAAACCTCATGCTTATGATATTACGAGAAACGACTCAAGAGCCAAAGTACAAATATACACTCGGGGACTACCATCGATGATAGGCATATTCGAGTTATCTAAACACAAATGCATAAGACCTAAAAGAGGCACCCCTCGATCTATAGGCCAAGGCCACCATTCTCGGGGACTGACATTTCAAACAAGTTCGAAATGTTAGTGAAAAATAATCCCAAGAGGCGTACCCGAAGGCTATGGCCAAACTAAAGGCTACAGCCAAACTAAAGGCTACAGCCTAAATAACGTGGCTCGGATACGTCCGAATTCCGCAATAACGATAAGCCTTCAAATTCTCTGAAAAACTGGTCAAAAAGGCTACCCTCGGCAAATAATCAAAAGGGCTTCGATAAAATCAGCCCTCGAAAAGCCTTAAGAGGTATCAAATTATCTTTAACACAAATGTGCTAAGGCACAAAAATTAAAAGGGTTTCAACCGACATCGGACCCTCAAAAAACCCAATGGGTAATAAGCCAAAAGGGGGAAATAATAGTCGTCTTTTAGAGGCCATATGGGCCCAAACTAAAAGAGCCTAAGGGCCAATATATTTAGAGTTCGAGAATTTGTTCTCACTCGACTCGGACCTAAGGGTTCCACTATTCCGAGTTAAAATAAAGTTGATTTGAACTTAGCTCAAGGATCCGCCATAAAACCTTAAGGGGTATGTTACTATAAGTTCGAAAATTACCCATTATTTGATAAAACACCTAAGGGTTTATTCTATTCTAAGTTCAAAACATACTCAAACTCAGTTATAAAAATAGTGCAGTCATGGAATCGATCAAGCCATCCGAAATCTCAAATATATTATTAAGCTCGGGGACTCGCCCTTGCGTGTCTAAAAATCCTAAGGGTTTTGTTCTAAGTTCAAACTAGTGTTCACTCGATTACGGAGGCTGCAACAATAAAACTTTCACAAGGCAAAATCACAAAACACGTTTGAACATAAAATTGAGAAGACATTCAAAAGAAGTTTTTCTATTATATATTCATAGAAAAGGTTATGTACAAGAGACCGATCAAGGTCTTACAAAAAGAGAAACTAAGTCCTAACTACGGCCAGTTTCGACCTCTTCTTCGGGAGAAACTTCTCCTTCAGGCCCCTTATCGGATCTACTTTGATTGCCTTTTTCATCATCATCTTCGTCGTTAAAGGAGGCAAGATGCCTGGCTTCAGCCTCAAGCACCTTGGCTCAGGCTATCTCCTCGGAGAGGTCAAAACCTCTCAAGGGTTTCCCTCCGGGATTGACACTTTGTCGAGTCAATGATCCAATGCTATCGGTCAGAAGCTTCCCTTAGCTGCATTTGAGCAGCCTCCGCATCGGCCCATTACATGGAAATGGACTTGTCAACCATGACTTTTGTCTTCTCGATCTCCGCCTTGGCCTTAGCATGCCCGGTTTCAAGCTCCTCAATCTTCTTAGCTTGGGACGAACTTTTCTTTTTGATGCCTCGAAGTTGAACCTCTGCCGATGACAGTTTGGTCGAGGTAGTTTCTTTTTCCGCAACTAGGCGATCCATATTCTCCTTCTACCGATCACAATCGGCCTTTACCTAATCGACTTCTCCCTGAAGTAGCTCGATCCTTTCAACCTTTTGCTACAGCTTAGATAATAAAGCATTAGCTTCTACAGTTGGGTCGAGCCCGTACTTTATCAAAAGGATGCTCACCTGCTTATCTAACTCGGCTTCTTCCTCATGAGCCTTGGCCAAATCCGCTTGAAGGTCCTTTATAGTTTCGTCTTTTTTGCCGCAAAGAAGCTTCATAGTGTTCCTCTCCTCCGAGACCTTTTGGATCTCGGTTTTATACTGGCTGAGGTCAGCTCAAAACTTGGCGAAGGCCTATACAAAAAAGAAAAATACAAGTCAGATTTAGAAAAAAAGAGTAAAGAAAAGAAAGTGCAGTAAACTAATTCTTACCCGAGATAAGAGACGTTGGGCCTCTTCTAAAAGAATAGAGGCATCACCGATATCAGAGGCATCATCGACTCCAGCAAATTAATCCCGAAAGGGATCCCCTTTACTAGAGCCTCCGTCTATATCAAGGGTCTTCAACTCTCGAGCTTCCCTTAGTGCCTCCTCAGAAAAGGTCGGAAGAGAAGGCAAGTGGCCTGTTGTCATGTTCCTGAGCAAGTCGCTCGGGATGCTCTAATCGATCTTCGGGGTCTTAGAACCGGCCTCGTCCGATGTAATTGCAGATGGCCGAGAAACGGTCTCGACCTCTGGTAATTCGGGATCATCACCTGATTTCTTTTTAGAAACCTCCTCGACACGAGGCTTGATTTAGCAGCCGCCGTCGGCTCAGAAGGTTTGGCGACCTCGACGGCTTTCCTAGGTCAGACCGTCAGTGCCGAGGTTTTTACTTTTCTTCTTCTTCTTTGTCTCTTAGTTTTTGGACCGAGTCAAGCGTGAGAGCGATTACTTTCCTCCTCAACCTTCGAGGTTTGGGCTTGGGGTCCTCAGATTGCGAGGCAGTTTTCCTCTTCTTGTCTTCCCCCGGCTTCGGAATCGGGGACTTGGTTTCTTCCTCGCCACTTGAAGGCCTCAAAATGGCATCCTTAGTCAGGCCTGCATGAAACAAAATTAGTGAAGAATGGAGTATAAAAAGTATTTCAGAACATGAAAAAGGAGATCCTTACCATGGTTCTTGGCCTCCCATCTGCCCTTTGCCAAATCACGCCATGCGCGTTCGACATATGTGGAAGTTGAGGCTAACTTCTGAATCCAATCTTCAAGGTCAGTACCGCTTGAGGCATCCAAGGAACAACTGCATGTCGAAAGGGGATGTCAGGCGAAGTCGAAGAAGATACGAAGGACAAAGTTTAAAATATCACTTACGGTTGAAATTCCACTCTTCAGGGAACGACATCTTCTCTTCCGGGATAATGTCGCAGGTCCTCACCCGTATAAAATGGCTCATCCAACCCTGATCCTTATCTTCATCGATGCTCAAGATCAAGGTCTTTGTTGCCCGGCATTGGAGCCTGATTAGTCCTCGATAGATTCGAGGCCGGTACAACCGCATGAGGTGATTTAGAGTGAACTCTAGCCCCTCGGCCTTACTAGAGAAGAAGCGCAACATGATTACTATGCACCATAGAGAGGGGTGGATTTGGCCGATGGTGACCTGATATCTTTTACAGAGATCAATAATCACTGGATCAAGGGGACCCAATGTTAAGGGGTAAGTGTAAACACTTAAGAACCCCTCCACATAAACGGTGATGCTCTTTTCAGGAGTAGGAATTTGCACCATGACCTCGGGACCCCAGTTGCAGTCGCTCTTCACGGCCTCGAGGTAGATCTTCGATATTGAGCACATGTACATCGACACATGCTCACATCGGTCGGGGATCGATGAAGGGTTTTCGACCTTGAAGTCGGATTTTGGAGTACACGGGACGGGAACATATTCATGGGGAAGCGGCGGCAAGGCCGGGAAGAGGAGCAAGAAGACTTCTCCTTCTGCGGTAAAGTCTTTGAGGTTTTTGCCATTTGTATAAGTAAAGAAGAGCAAAGAAAGATGAAAAACTGGTGGTTTCGGTGCTAACGATGGTGGCTCTACAGACGGCGAAAGGGAGGAGACGAAAAGAGTGAGAATACTTAGAGGATTGATTAGAGCAAAGTAAAGTTTGATTCAATGAAAGAGCGAGTATTTATAGGTTCACGGCGACGGTTCGGTGGCATTAGTGGCCGACCGCTGACTGACAACCATTAATAATTTGGGGAACTGAACTGACGGGACATTTCGATCACATCTGTCACTTACGTCATAAGGAAGATGCTATGATCGAGGTTTTGGTAAATCAAGGCTCAAATCGTTTCTTATCATTTTATACCAAGAAACGCGGGGACTATCTGTATACGGTCGAAATCGGGCATGTCAGATTTTATAGGCACGAGGAGCTGCCTCGACAGTAAGCTCATGATAGACCAGGCTCGAGCTCAATGGCAGAGTATGGAGCATGAAGATCTAAGTGCTCGCTGAAGATCGATACTGAGCATGAACGACTTCGAGTAAGGCATAATAACGGAATGGCGAAATATTAGAACCAACCGAAGATCTCGGCGGAAACTCCGGAATATATCGAATCAAGCGGTTATTGACGTCAATCATGGGATCTGTTTCTGTTATTAGAATTATACCTTATTTAGGATTCCTCTACTATATAAAGAGGGACCCTATTCATTTGTAAGGGGCATTGATTCACTGATAAAGATATACAAAAATGCTGCTCTCTATTTTACTTACTATTCACTACTGTTCATCATTGTTTATCTTCTGCTCTTTACTGTTCTTCTTACCCAACCTCGAGACCATCCCGAATCAAGGTCGAAAGCGCTGCTAGAATACCGGTTTGATTTATTTTAGTATTCAGATTATTTATTCAGTTTCTTGTTTGTCAATTGGTATTGGATAAAATCATGTATCCTTAAAACCACTAAATAAGTTTAATTGTTACTTGAATTTTAGGGTAAACAATGTACAATCCATAGATAGTTTAGGAAACAATCGAAATAACACTAAACCCAATTCTATTCGAGTTCCTCCTCCCATTAATTATTATCTATCTTCATTATATTTCTTAACAGATAATCAACAAGATTAGCAGGTTAAAGAATCATGGTGGTGATCCCTTTTTCTATTCTATTGTGAGATGATGCAATTCCAGAAAGCTAATAATATGCCAAAATCAAAGATCTTTTGCAGTTTGGTAAACAAAATATATCTAAATTGTATAAACTACAATTTCCCTAATTTGATAAACCAAGTCAATTCAAAATTTCGATGGAGAAATAAAATTGGCTCATAACCTATAGAAACATTACGCAGAATAATGATACAATATCAAGATGCAACTAAACTAGATCTAAAATATCATGAACACTACAC
Source organism: Nicotiana otophora (assembly GCA_000715115.1). Classification (NCBI taxonomy): domain Eukaryota; kingdom Viridiplantae; phylum Streptophyta; class Magnoliopsida; order Solanales; family Solanaceae; genus Nicotiana; species Nicotiana otophora. The sequence continues at coordinate 34,348 of AWOL01S0010229.1, read as the reverse complement.
TATAGTAGCCACAAAACTTCCTATCAGAGTGTGAACCAGTGTGAGCTCACCATTGCTGAGGGCATTAACTTGTGGACCTGCTTCTGGGTTTGGCAAAAGTGTACTTGCCTCCGGAGGTGGCGTAGAGAAAAGGAAATGGGAGTAGAAACAAGTAACTCTCCATGTCACTAAGGAAAAACAAATACAACATAATTATACCATTAGTGTCTTGAGAGAAAAAAAAACGGAACAGAGACGAAATGATAGTAATAAGCTTAATAGGGAGAAAAAAGAATGCAACCAATTAACTTAATAACAGTTTGTAACTTACTCATTGCTTTCTTGTTCGGTACCACTTTTTTTGCATCTCTACACATATATGCAAATCTCGGTGCCTTGAGGCTAAAGCTCTTTGGCTTTCTTACTCTCCGTTTGTTGGTTCCAGCATGACCAACTTTCAACTGGAAGGCGCTCAAAGCGTTCCCGGGATCTTGAAGCCATGATTTGATTACGCCCCCATTGCAACAATCTTCAATTTGTTGTGCGGGAAGTGTATGTGTAGTCATGTCCACAAACATTGGGTCCCGCTTGCAGCAATGTTGGGTGTTCCTTCGAACCGTGAATAATCCCCTTTCTTGGTAGCTAGACCTCCAAGCACACTCCAAACTATTTCGTGTTTGGCCCATGTCCAACCCATTTTCCATCTTGGTGCTTGAATAGGATACTTCTGAAAATTATAAATGCAAAAATCAACCTGTAGAAAAAAGTATTCTTTGCGTCAAACAAACCTCCAATAAACTCTAGATGATAACTTAAGCGACTAGTGAAGTTGTTATCATCAGAAAATAAATATGAACTTCTATGTTTGCACAAATGTATCCATCTGGAGTTCAAGTCTTGATGTTCCACTTGATGGTAATATTTCCATTGGAGTCATGTCCATCATAACAATCTGCATATATAGAAATAAAATCTGAAAACTGAAAACATACATAAAATAGAATGCAATACTTTATGGGTATGTCCAGGTATTACACAATGAAGCAACGTAAGCCAAATAACACAAGCAAAATTGTACAGTAAACATGAGCAAACAGGAGGGAGCTGCCTGCTTGCGGGGCTGGTCTAGGGTTGTACCTTAAAGCGAACAAATTTTGTAGACCGAAATTACATTTCAGATTCATTTTTATTTTATTTGTCTAGTTATACTTCTAATATTTCGGACTAACCTTGATTAAGAAGCTTGCAATGAGGACCAGAGTTGGTGTTCCCAATTACATCTGAATTCCCATTGGAGTCTTGTGCATCATAACCATCTGCATACATAGAAACAACATAAGAAAATTGAACGCGGACAATCCAGATTAAGGTAAACGACAAGGAACTATAGTTCAAAGGAGTCAAAAATAGCTTCTAGAGTTTACCGAATCAAAAAACATACAATTCAGTCATATGGGCAAGGCCAAAGTCATAAGAATTTCAAGCTATCATAATTTCCATATACACCATTAGTAAGACAACATTTACTTTAAATATGTTTTGCAATGGAAGATTTAATAAATACCTAGAAAAATAAACCACCTCCCTTTTCCAGTCACCCCCTTTCTGACTTCCGACTTGCGGCCAACAAGAATGTAATTTGCATCTAACTTTGTGCAATGCTCAGACCAACATTATACAGAAACTCAAAACTCCTACAACACAATAGCAATGAAAGACAAATATGACTCTTATCTGGATAAACATATGCAATCTTAGAGGTAGAGAGCTCAGACCAGCTAAAATTAAATAATACACTCAAACATTACCAATCCTATATATCCTACAAAACTTGTCTCATGCGTACTCCCGAAAAATGGCTTACACGAATATAAAAAAGATAGTTATGCCTAAACCTTATTAACTTATAGTACACCAGACAACTTGCTTATTCAGGATATCAACTTCAAATCGATTAACTTAGAAGATGAATCTCAAAATCTATAAACTTGGATAATATCATTCCGGTATCCACCACTTGTAAGCAAAGAATCTATGACCGCGCAATGAATCACTAAATATTCGTGAATCACTACCTTAAGGAAAAAAAACTATAGCTTGAAATTCATCAATCATGTGCCCATAATTTAAGCTAGAAAAAGCTCTCTCTAAAAAAAGAATTAAAAAACATAGTAACATCCAAAGAACAGAGAAGATGAATATATTTTCAAAATAACAGTCCTTTCTCTCCCAACTCATTATCACCTGCTTTAACCAAAATGATGACATTGTTGTAAATTTTAAATACCCAAAAATATCACTGAGATGCTACCTTAATATTCTATTTAACGTCACTTACATTATACTCAAACAAACACACGAAAATACTCCAGAAAATGATTTGTCAAGGTATAATACTATCAATGAAAAATGAGAACTACTTTTATCTGTAATAAACGTATGCTCCATAGAAGTGCGGGAGACATGTTTTCCCAAAGCTAAATTTTAATAAGAGGCATTTTTTTCCTTTCTTTTGGTCTATGGTGTACTTATTGTACAAAACATAATATTAATATTAAGGTTGGTTTATTTTTTACTTCCTTTTTATCTGTAATTTAGTTGTCATACAAAACATACTATGGAGTATTAATATTTACATTGGTAAGAAAATTCAAGTTGATTAGATTTTAACCACGTATATGTAATGCGTTACCTTGGATCTTATTGTAAAAATATTATTTATCAATGTGAAGATTTAAGTAGCTTAATTCAAAGTTCTAAAATATTTTTATTGTTAAAAAATATAGACAATATTCCTTTCTACTTTTATAAAGAGTTTATATTTTTTTTTTCTCTTTTTTCATTGTGTAAGCGAAAATAAGGAACAACCGACGAACAATTCAACGAATGGAGAGGAATTCCGAGCTGCCTGCAGTTGATCCTCCTGACTACGTTTACGATGAATCTGTTCTTACGTTCAGCTTGAACTATAATATGCGAACAATGTACAAAGGACTGGTGACGAAATCCAAACCACGCACATCATCGTTTAATCCCTTAATCAACTTTTTCATAATCTTCTAATTCAGAAGAGGAACAACAAACTGCAACAATAGATATTGTGATCACGAGAACACAGGATGAGGTGCTTATAATTTCTAATTCCCATGACAATTATTATCTAGTGCGAGAAACCAATATCACATACATAGGGTTTAAAGTAGAGTACAAATAATAATACAAACACCTTTTCTCTTTTGTACTAGGAGTAATGCTCATTAGGGATTTGTCTAGGATTTTGCTACTTCAATTTTTAAATAACCAACCCTTATGCTAAGAAACGAATAAGTTGTCGTTATTTAATTCTTATGATATATAAGGTTAAAAGAACTAGAGCAGAAACAAACCATTTTGATCCTTTGATCGTTTTATCTATATAACCAAAAAAATTAAAATAAGCGAATCGAAGTACTTTGTAACAGATCAAACCGATAACACGTTCTTTATGTGCAATAATGGAGGTTGCCTCAACATTCTTAAATACAAATGTGTTAATTACCACGTTCTTTACGTTATTTATTTTTTTTGTAAAAGATATATGTCAAGAAAAATAGAATATTTTCTCACATACTTTCAGATGTTTGGTTGGTAATCTTAGGGTATAATATTCGAGCTTCGAAAAGCTTAATTAAAATGCTAGTCTTATTTACATAGCTTGGCGAAAATGATTGGTTAAACTTAGTATATTATTAATTAATTTCTTAAAAGATGAATTCATATCTCTCTTTTTTATAAATAAAAATAAAGATTACACATTGGAAGGGGAAAGTGGAGGAGGAAATTACGACGTGGTGAATCGAACTGTCACCAACAAGGTCAAAATTAAGATAGCCAACAAAGTTGTTGAGTATTGAGATTTTGATGATTAACAAAGTTTGTTTAAATACAATGATTCAAAGAACCATGTCCTCAACGTAGCTGCTTAACTGTTCTAAGAACCAGCTCCTCAGGGTAAAGGACCAGCTCTTCTGGTTGATGATTGTACGTCTGTACAAGACAGTAACATTATCTCAACGTTACCCAGGTCCAAGTTTGGTGGAAGAAGGCTATTACATGTGATAAGGGTTGTTACCCAAGAAGATACGAATAATTCAGTTTGAGACAAGAGTCCCAAAACTTGTGGAGACCTTAAAACAGTAGGAGTCCTATCAAAGGAGAAGCTGACTATGCATAGGACTCCTAGAAGATCCCAAAGTCCAGGCGTTTAAATATTATCTACTTTGGACTTCTGATTTGATCCTTTACAAATCAATTGGAAAATTATTTGTTGTCCACTCTAGTCGAGGACCAGTATTATGTTATTCTTAAGTCAGTCTAGTGAATGTATTTTAAAAAATTGAATTGTAATCAAGTGTCATAAACAATTATTGAGTTGGAGTGAGTATTTGCTTTACAAGTTAGAGTAACTTGTACATCCAATAGTCGTTGTAGGAGTACTGGAGAGTATTGAATTACAGTGTTATAATTGATACATTTTAGTTCATTGTTCTAGTGGAGTTGAAGCTGAAAATCCTACATAGTAGGACGTGGTTTTTGCGCATTTTGAGCAGGGAGATTTTTCACGTAAAAATCGATGTGTTTACTTTATGCTTACTTTACTTCAAGTTTAAGGAACATGGTAAAGAACCAAGTTTATTAGTAAATTATACGGGCACTTAAACTAATAATTGGTATCAGAGTAGGTTCTCTCACATACACGGCTAGCACCTAGAAAGATCTTGGAAGCAAGATAGTGTTCTATGTGGAATTAATGAAGCACAATCAACTACCAGACCACCCATGTTCAATGGAAAATATTACAGTTGGTGGAAAGCAAGAATGAAAGACTTCCTGACAGCTGAATACTATGAACTATGGACCATAGTGAAGAAAGATCCATTGACTCCTACTAAACAAAATGCACAAAATGAAACAGATCCTAAGGACCCTTCTAAATTTGTGGCAGCAGATTTCAGAATGGTGGAGAAAAATGCAAAGGCTAAGAAAGTCCTTATCTGTGGACTTGGTCCTGATGAGTATAATAGAATCTCTGTGTGCTCTAACGCAAAGAAGATATGAGATGCACTCCAAACTACTCATTAAGAAACAAACCAAGTGAAGAGATCAAGGATAGAACTACTTATGAGAAACTCCTTTGATATCCTCCATTGTACCTACATCATCATTTCCTATTCCTGCTGCTCTCACCATCCCCACCTCCACTGCACTCCCACTTCCAAAACCAACCACCCATGTATCTGTGTCGATTGCGAAAATACGTCTAAGTCAACCAAGGTCAATGATACTCCAAGAAAATCTGTCAAGAATGTCAAGGTAGTGTCTGATGCTACTACTCAAGTAGACACAATGGTCAAGGAAGTTCATGGGAATAAATTCCAGTCACTACTAGTCATGTAAAAATCCCTCCTTCAAAATTATATATTTTCATATCCGCTATAGATGTTGCACCCTTAGACACTCTCCCACCCACAAGTGAGAAATCACAAGTTGAGCAATTCACTATAGAAAAAGATGCATACAATCTGGGGAAAGAGGTAGATACCACTACTGTGGTGCCTCTGGTTAAGGGGAAAAGAGGTAAAGAACTAGTACAAAAGAAGGCATTCTATGATCTTTCATTTAGTTGGACGGAGGACGAGGATGATAATGGGGTGAAAAGGATGAAGAAGTTGTGGACAGTCATGAGAAGCATAATACTCAAGACATATCTAATGAAGAAGAAAAGAGTGAGAATGAGGAAGATTTTGGAGAAGAAAAGGGGAGTGATACAGATGATAGGATAGGTGAACAAGTAAATGATTCTGCAGAAGAAGAAAATAATAGTGAAGAAGAAGGTAATTCTGAGAGCGAGGGTGAGGATCAAGAAAAATTAAGTGAGAGTGAAGGAGTGAATGAAGAAAGTGAGGAAGAGAATGAGAATATGAGTGAGGAATCTGAAGGCTTTATGACCATTGGGAATACTGTCATACCCCATTCAGAAGAAACTAGTGAAGAGAAAAGGACTCGAGAACTTGGGTCTTTGTTAACTCTTTTCACTGGAGATGAAGAGATTAGCAGTGATGAAGATGACTTGCCATTGTCTGAGGTAGGGAAGAAACCCAGGAATACTCTTGTGAAAGCAACAAAGTCAACAGTCCCAACAAGGAAAGAAGTGGCTCCTTCTTCCAGGACTCCTCTTACAAGGAGTAAAAGAAAGGATGTTGATGAAAAAACCATTAAGGAGTCAAGAAGTGCCAAGAAGCCAAGGAAGAAAGTTTCAATTATGGAACTTATGGTTGAGCTGGATGAAAAAGATGAGTCTGAATATGCTTTGCCAGCAAAGTCCTCTACACGAAACAAAAATGTGGCCAAAGCTACAAAAGCCTCTACCCCTTGTGCAAGGGCCAGTAGAGGAAAGAAGAGAAAGAATGTGCCAGATGTGGTTGATAGACTCACACAATTCAGGAACAGAAAAGTTCTTAATGGGAAGATTCTTGCAAACACAGATGAAAAGGGGATGTCTCAACTAGTTGAAAACCTTGAGCTACAGGGATGGAAGCACATGTTTGCAAAAGCTTTCCCTCATGTATGTGTTCCTGCTGTGATGGAGTTCTATGCAAACTTCCAATTTTATGGGAAGGTAGTCAAAAGTAATGTAAGGGGGTTTGAAATGGAGTTTGATATTGAGGAACTGGGAATGCTTCTGAATATTTGTTCTTTGGGATTTGACAATTACTTGAAGAAAACGTGGCCAGCCATAGACAATGATGTTGACACTGGCATTGTGGTCACAAGAAATTTCTCTCAAAAGTTTGAACTAGATTCTCCCTAGAAGGTGTACAAGACCGATATGACTCCTTTCCACAAGCTGTTGTTTCATCTTGTCAATTCCTACATTCTTCAGAGGTCTGAGAGAAGGCATGAAGCTACCATGTTGGAAATGGTTATAACAGAGCTGGTTTACACTGGTAGACCTATCAATCTCCCTAGCCTGATGATTCAGCATATTGCAAGAGCTAAAGACACTTCCAAGTCTAAGCATGCTATGCCTTATGGTTTCATGTTGATTGAGTTGTTTGACAAGCTCAACATTACCTTGACTGAGCTTAAGTATGGAAATCACAATGATGTTTTGGATGTTGTTAACCTCAAGCAGTGTGGCTATGAGGATATCAAGGCTATGGGACTCACAGGATCTGCTATTCTACCTGGGAGCAGCAGGGCTGCAGAGCTTAGTTAGAGGTTGGGGTTGGTTGTTGAAGAGAATGCCAAACTTTGTGAAGACAATGATGAGATGAGAAAGGAAACTAGGCATCATAGGGAAGATCTCAGAAGCGATAGGGAAGCTCATGCTCAACAAATTTCCACTATTGTGAAAGCATTGGCCCCCATCTACCTGTCACCCATGAACTTGTTCCTTCCTAGTGTCCTTAGTTTCCTATTGCTATCCTAGTGATGCTTTAACTTTTTTTCTATCTTTTGTCTTAGTCTGAGTAGCTTGCAGTATGTTTAGTTTATATTGTTCTAATGGTTTAAGACAAGGTCCTGGGCTTTTTTTGGCACTACTAAATGTCTTCTCTTGTACTGTTGTACTGCTTCGTACAATATTGGATCTTCAGCCTAGTCTGTTTGTTTTGATAATTCTTAAGCTTATGTTGTAGCTTGTATAGCCTTGAATATTACATTAACTGTGCTTCATCTGTCTAACATTGTTTTGTTTTTTTTCGATGATGCCAAAAGGGGGAAGATAAGGTTGGGGCGTTGTGAATATGCATGTATGTCTATGGTACTTGTTGTGATTACCTAGTTCTACTGTGTACAAAGTTTGTCCTCATCAAAAGGGAAATATTATTGAGTATCGAAATTTTGATGATTAACAAAGTTTGTTTAAATGCAATGGTTCAAAGAACCAAGTCCTCAATATAGCTGCTTAACTGTTCAAGAACCAGCTCCTCAGGGTAAAGGACCAGCTCCTCTGGTTGATGATTGTATGTTTGTGCAAGACAGTAATTTTATCTCAAAGTTACCCAGGTACGAATTTGGTGGAAGAAGGCTATTAAATGTGATATGGCTTGTTTCCCAAGAAGATACGAATAATTCATTTAGAGACAAGAGTCCCAAAACTTGTGGAGTCCTTGGAACAGTAGGAGTCATATCAAAGGAGAAGTTGACTATGTATAGGACTCTTAGAAGATCCCAAAGTCAAGGCGTTTAAATACTATCTACTTTGGACTTCTAATTTGATCCTTCACATATTAACTGAGGAATTATATATTGTTCACTGTAGTCGAGTACCAATATTGTATTCTTCCTGAGTCAGTCTAGTGAATTTGTTTTAGAAAATTGAGTTGTAATCAAGTGTTACGAACAATTATTGAGTTGGAGTGAGTATTTGCTTTATAAGTTAGAGTAACTTTTAAATCAAATAGTTGTAGTCGGAGTATGGGAGAATATTGAATTACAGTCTTGTAATGGATAAGGTTGGGGCATTGTGAATATGCATGTATGTCTTGGGAACTTGTTGTGATTACCTAATTCTACTGTGTACAAAGTTTTCCATCATCAAAAGGGAGAATTTATTGAGTATCGAGATTTTGATGATTAACGAAGTTTATTTAAATTCAATGATTCAAAGAACCAGGTCCTCAATGTAGTTGCTTAACTATTCTAAGAACCATCTCCTCAGGGTAAAGGACCAGCTCTTTTGGTTGATGATTATACGTTTGTGCAAGACAGTAACTTTATCTCAAAGTTACCCAGGTCCAAGTTTGGTAGAAGAAAGTTGCTACATGTGATAAGGGTTGTTTCCCAAGAAGATACAAATAATTCAGTTTGAGACAAGAGTCCCAAAACTTATGGAGTCCTTGGAACAGTAGGAGTCTTATCAAAAGAGAAGCTGACTATGCATATGACTCCTAGAAGATCCCAAAGTCCAGGCGTTTAAATACTATCTAATTTGGACTTTTGATTTGATCCTTCACATATTAACTGAAGAATTATATATTGTTCAATGTAGTCGAGTACTAGCATTGTATTCTTCCTGAGTTAGTCTAGTGAACGTGTTTTAGAAAATTGAGTTTTAATCAACTGTTACAAACAATTACTGAGTTGGAGTAAGTATTTGATTTACACGTTAGAGTAACTTTTAAATCAAATAGTCGTAGTAGGAGTACTGGAGAGTATTGAACTACAGTCTTGTAATTGATACATTTTGGCTCCTTGTTGTAGTGGAGTTGAAGTTAGTTAACATTTCTCACTGACAAATAAAACTAAAGTCAGTTTTTTTATTAGGGATTAAATAGGGTGACTTGAAATACTTAAACCCAATTTCAAATAGCAACTCTTAAGCAAATAAAATAATTCCTATTCAAAACCGTCACTTCAAATGAAAAACCCTTTAACCATTTAATTCCTTGTAAACAAGGAATGTCTCCTTGAAGGCTAGAGAAAATTTCCCTAGTTAAAGAGATCACACAAAAAATCCAAAATGAAGACAAACATTATTGTATTTGTGTTCCTTTCCATTTTTACTCTATTTATTATTTTTCGAGTTCTCTCGCTATAACCATTCAAGCAAAGCTTGCGCATTCTGAACCTAAACAAAATTTCACTAGCAATATGACATTGATGACCCACGAAGTGCCTTTTTGTCATGATTCAAAATTCAATTAGTCGTGATGGCACCTAACCCATCCCGTTAGGTAAGCCAATTTTAATAATAATTATTAAAGTAATTTAAGTGAATAAATATCCCAATATTATACAATCCCCAAGAACTGGTAGTACAAATATGAGCTTCTAAGAATAGAGTATACACAGCGAAAATAAAATAAATACATAATCTGTTTGAATAGTACATAAACAGATCTTTTATAATTTAAGGCTACCATGAATAAGAGGCAGCTACAACAGGAACACAGGTACATCTTTAAATCCCACAACCATCAAGTACAATAACAACATCAGTCAACATATGCACGCAATGTGCAGAAGTGTAGTATCAGTACAACCGACCCCATATACTGAGTAAGTAACAAACCTAGCCTTAGGTTGAAAGTAGTGACGAGCTTCTACCAAGGTCAGGTCCAAATCCACTAATCTACAACAGTTAGTAATAACATAAAGCAAATGATCCAGAAGTAACTCAGAGATAAAATGCTCAGTCACATCATGATTTCGGCAATAATAGTTCTTTCTTTCAAGTACATCAGTGAAAACCCAAATCTTTTGCCAAAGTTACCAAAAATGTGAATAAGTTTGAAAACAGAAAATTTTCCAAAATCCTTTCAATAATAGATAAAATATCTCATTTTCTTTTCAGATAACCATTGTAAAACAAACGCATCACTATGCCCATCTGTCAACATGTGTGAGAAATCATGAATAATGTGATACCATACAGCATGAGAAAAACACATCTCTATGCATATATGTCATGTGTGCATGTCAATGCAATGTATCTCAAAGATTGTACTCATTTACTCACACTCTCATAGTACTCAATCTCACTGTCTCGCATTCTCTCTCACTGTGCTCAGCACACTCAATCACTTAGTGCTATACAATACCTGCTGCGGCGTACAGCCTGATCCCTGTTTATAGTCGACTGTGCTCACTGGGGGTGTGTACAGACTCATAAGGGGCTCCTACAGCCGAAGCTCTATAAGTATGGACAACTCACGTGCTGAATGGACAACTCACGTGCCATAATATAAATATCTCGATCTGCACGGCCAACTCACGTGCTGCACGGCCAACTCACGTGCAATAATACTATAAGGATCCGCACAGCCAACTCACGTGTTGCACGGCCAACTCACGTGCAATAATACTATAAGGATCCGCACAGCCAACTCACGTGTTGCACGGCCAACTCACGTGTAATAATAATATAAGAATCTGCACAGCCAACTCACGTGTTGCACATCCAACTCACGTGCAATAATAATATAAGGATTCGCACGGCCAACTCACGTGCAATAAGAAGCCAATAAGGCCTACTGCAAGCGGGCAGCCCCATTCCATAAAATATCCTCACAATCAGGCCCTCGGCCTCCCTCAGCCATCAATCTCTCTGGTCTCTCTCTCATGGGCTCACAATGTCATGAGAATAGTCCAAAATGATGATATGATGTATCAATAAATAAAAACAGAAACTAAGATATGATATGCAATGAAATGAATACGACTGAGTATGAATTTTTCAATTTAAACAAATAATCCACAGCAATATGACCTTTGTGGGTCCCAATAATACTGGCATATAGCCTCAACATGATTTGTAATATGTTTTTCAGCTCAATTTCTTTAACACATAAAACTGCATGGAAAATGCCAAGATTATTTAACTACAAAATTCCACAGAAACAATTATATCACAATTTCTATAGTGCACGTCCACACTCCCGTCACCTAGCATGTGCGTCACCTCCCAACGATTTACATAATACATATATTCCGGGTTCATACCCTCAGCTCCAAGATTAGAAGAGTTAGTTACCTCGAACAAGCCAAATCCAATGTCGAGCAAGCTAAGCAATGCTCAAGAAATTTCATTCTGCGCGTATCAATTTCCAAATGGCTCGAATCTAGTCACAATAATTTGACTCGGTCCACATAATTTATAAGAATTAATTCCATATCAAAACGCTAATATTTTCCATAAAATCCGAAATACCCCCCAAATATCACCTAAGGGGCCCACGTCTCGAAATCCAATGAAACTCATAAAATACGACAACCCATCTAATTACAAGTTCAACCATACTAATTTCACTCAAATCCGACTCCAAATCGGTATTCAAACTTGAAACATTCTTTTTGTGACATTATAGAAATTTTCTTCTATTTCTCTTGAAGATTCAATAATCTTACACCAAAAATGAAGATTAATTCATGGAATATAATCATAAGGGAGTTAAGAACACTTACCCCAAGTTGTGTGGAAAGGTTCCTCTCCAAAATCGCCCAACCCGAGCTCCAAAATCCGAAAATGGGTGAAAATATTGAACCCTCGAATTTAAGGTTCTGCCACATCGATTTTCGCATCTGCGGACAAGATTTGCGCACTTGCGCATCCGCTTGTGCGAGCAAAACGTCGCATTTGCATACTCCACTCACCTGCCCAATTTTCGCTTCTGCGCCCATCCGTCCACATCTGCGCTCACGCAGGTGCGGAATTTTCCCTCGCACCTGCGACCAATGCCTAACAGCCCTCTGCCCGCATCTGTGCTCCTTCTCGCGTAGGCGCGATTCCGCACCTGCGAAGCATCTTCCGTACCTGCTCACCTCGCTTCAGAGCACCCCTGCTCGCACTTGCGAGCTCGCACATGCGACTACTTTTCCGCAGGTGCGATTACACCAGAAGGCTTCAAATCCAGCAGTCTTCCAAATTAAAAAATCAATCTGTTAACCATCCGAAACTCACCTGAGCCCCTCGGGTCCCCGTCCGAACATACCAACAAGTTCCACAATATAACACGGACCTACTCAAGGCCTCAAATCATACCTAACAACCTCAAAAATACGAACTACACACGGATTCAAGCCTAATAAATTTCCAAATTTTCGAATTCTACAAACGACGTTGAAACCTATCAAATCACGTCCGATTGACCTCAAATTTTGTACACAAGTCACATTTCACATTACAGACATATTCAAATTTCCAGAATCTGATTCCGACCACGATATCAAAAGGTCAAACCCCCGGTCAAACTTCTCAAAAATTCAACTTTCGGCAATTCAAGCCAAATTCCACTACGGACCTCCAAATATTTTTCCGGACACGCTCCTAAGTCCAAAATTATCATACAGAGCTATTGAAATCATCAAAATTCGAATCCGAGGTCGTTTACAAATAAGTCTGCATCTGGTCACTATTTTAACTTAAGCTTTAAACCTTGGAATTAAGTGTTTCAATTCCTTCCAAAACTCACTAGACCCGAACCAATTACCCCGGCATTTCACACAACAATTGTAAAGTACAATTTGACAAGTAAATGGGGAAACGGGGTTGTAATACTCAAAACGACCGGTCGTCGTTACATTCTCCCCCACTTAAATATACGTTCGTCCTCGAACGTACCAAAAGTTGTTTCCAGGCCATCAAATCACTGTTCCATCTTACCACGTACGTACCCGGGGGGTGAACCCACGTCACCCTATCCCGTATAAGCTTGACTATACAATGCAACTAAAAATCATTAATTTAACCTTAGCCCATAAACTTTGGAGTTTAATTTCCATCCTTTAAAATTTCTTTCAAGACACAAATCTTAGATTTACACATCGTATAAGTCCGAACAAGTTGCATCGAGCTATAACTATAACCATGGATATAATCAACCAACATATTACACAACTCGCATGCTCGTAACACCATTCCTGATCACAGTGACTACTCCAAAACCAATCGTATACTAGTATTAAACCCATATCGAACCAAACCTCATCCCAAAACCTTCGTACACCGTTGATAATAAAAGCAACACGCGAAATTTCATGACCACTTACCAGATCAACAAGTCACGGAGCCCTCTCGCCCCAACCAAACCAATAATCCCTTTCTGAGCCGACTTTCAATATTATACTCCCGAATATATCTAAATCAAACCTGATAGTACCCATGCTAGGTCCAATGACCTTATATTAATAAACACAACTGTTCCATAGACATGCCTCACCAATATAACTCAGAGCCACAACTCGTGCCATCTGTGCACTAATACGCAATAATTCAAATGTACCCAGTCATGGAAAATGTCTCAAATGAGAGAACTGCCCCGCCAGATTAACAAGTACCTCCACAACGAAACGCTGAAAATTCATCATACACCATAGAACCATCATGCGATTCTAACACGAGGTTCATGCTATATACTCCGAGCCACCCTGCTCCAAATTAATAACGACGGAGAGGCAATTGACAAAAATACCACACAAAACCTGAAAGGACATAACCATTACGCTATCGATCATGTAATACCCAAATACTCATCACACTTAAATTTCGCTATAAATCTCAAATAGAACCGCACCATCTGTGCACATAACCAATGAATCACAACTCCTCGTAGCATAAAGGAGTAACTCACAGATCATTTGAGAACACGGATAAGTTCAACATCAACCGAATGACACATCCCTCAATAATAGCAGTATGGAGCTAACCATTCCGGCTCGGTGTAGAATACACATCTTAATTGGGCCTATCAATGGACCCCCAAATCAACTTTGGTCACCAGTAGATAAATGACCTTCTGAAAATTCACCGCGACTGATTCATAATGCATCCTATCATCTAACTAGCTTCGGCCACGACTTCACAGTCTGCAACCATGTACAATCTGCTCCTGAAACTCCCAAATTCCAAATTCATAGGACACGTAAATCACCATATTTGATTCCATATCCACCGCTCGAATGCCTAACACCTCTCTCATACATGATCATCCCACTAGAAATACTTTAAAAGTTTTTCCGTGCCACTTGACAAAATTTGAATATCACAGTCTATCAACCATGTGATTACCGCAATACTAATTTATACATCTGTAAGTCAAAATATAATGCGCCTTCTGAAGTCTGCTCCTTTCTCATACAACACCAAGTAGTAATAGTATTCATCTAGTTGTTTGAAATCATCCATGTTATCTAACATTCGTTAACTTCTCTTCAAGGCTGTACTGCCACCTTGTACATGAAAATCTAGCTTTCGTACAACACATAACATCTATCTTGCCATCATGTGAAAGGCACAAAAATCTTATTATCAACTTTGAGTCACCAATAATTTACATACCATTTTAGTTAGAAACCTTTCTCTTGCTTCTTTCCAGGAGGAAATCACAATACACAACACGTTCTCCACACTGGTAGAAACC
>AWOL01S0010229.1:0-11973 GCA_000715115.1 Nicotiana otophora | reverse complement strand
GGGGGGGGGGGGTCGAGATAAAAGGAGGATTTCCTCATGAATTGCATGAGACTTTCATCTCATACGACTCCTAAGTTATAAATTTCCTCATTTACCTGCATGAGACTTTCATCTCACATGACTACTAAGTGATAAATTTTGGTCTTTAATAGGAGTATGTATTACTATCAAAGACAACAATCTCTACATTCTCATTCTCAAATTCAAGACCATCTGTTGGCAAATCCAACCATTTCTTGGCTTGAATCTTGTTAAATCCATAAACACGTGCAATCCATAGCAGTTTAGGAAATAATCTAAACAACTCTAAACCTAATTCTTCTCGATTTTCTCTTCCCATTATTATCTATCTCTCTTTATTCAATTTTATAACCGATAATCAGCAAGATTAGCAAGTTAAAGAACTATGTGGTGATCCCTTTTTCTATTCCATTGAGATGATGCAATTCCAGAAAACAAATCATATGTCAAAATCAAAGAGCTTTCGCAGTTTGGTAGACAATATATATCCAGGTTGTCTACACCACAATTTTTCTAATTTGATAAACTAAGTCAATTCAAAACTTCGATGGAGAAATAAAATTTTGCCCATAACCTATAGAAAAAATAGGCAGAATAATGATACAATATCAAAATATAACTGAACTAGATATAAAATATCACGTGCACTAAAAGAATGAAAAGCCACACTATAATAGTCACCAAAACACCTATCAGAATGTGAACCGGTGTGAGCTCAACATCATTGAGGGCAATAACATGTGGACTTGCTTCTGGATTTGGCACATGTGGACTTGCCTCCGGATGTGGCGTAGAGAAAAGGGAAGTAGATACAAGTGACTCTTCATATCACAGAGGAAACAAAAATATAACATGATTATACCATTAGTGTCTTGAGATACATAAAGGAACAAAGACGAAATAATAATAATAATAATAATAATAATAATAATAATAATAATAAGATTAATAGGAAAAAAAAAAGAAGAATGAAACCAATTAGCTTAATTACGATTTGTAATTTACTCAATGCTTTCTTGCTCGGTTCCACCTTTTTTTTCATCTCTACACATATATGCAAATCTCGGTGCCTTGAGACTAAAACTCTTTGGCTTCCTCACTCTCCGTTTGCTGGTCCAGCATGACCAACTTCCAGCTGGAAGGTGCTCAAAGCGTTCCCTAGATCTTGAAGCCATGATTTAATTACGCCACCTTTGCAACAATTTTCAATTTGTTGCTCGGGAGGTATTTGTGGAGTCATGTCCACAAACGTTGGGTTCCTCTTGCAGTAATGTCGGTTTTCCCTTTGAACCGTGAACAATCACCTTTCTCAATAGCTAGACCTCCAAGCACACTTCAAATTATTTCATGTTTGGTCCCTGTCCAACCCAGTTGCCATCCTAGTGCTTGAATAGGATACTTCTAGAAATTGTAGATGAAAACAACAACCTATAAAAAAAACACTCTTTGTGTCAAACAAAACTCCAATAAACTCTGGATGATAACTTAAGCTAGTAATGAAGTGGTTATCATAAGCAAAAAGAGACCCGAGCTTCTATGTTTGCACAAATGCAAATTGATGGGGAGGTCATGACTTTTGAGATAAAAGTGTCATGTTCTATTTTAGTAAAAGTTAAAAAGGAAAAGATATCCATATAATTTATCTTTGAGGAGTGAGGGGTCAAATTGAAATCCTTGAATGATGTCGGTAAAAGCGAAAAAAGCTCACAATGTATCCATCTGGAGTCCAAGTCTTGATGTCCCACTTGATGGTAATATTTTCATTGGAGTCGTGTCCATCATAACAATCTGTATACACAGAAACAAAATTTAAAAATTGAACACAGACAATTCAGATTAAGGTAAACGACAAGGAACTATAGTTCAAAGGAGTCAAGAAAAACTTTCTAGAGTTTTTCGAATCAATAAACATACAATTAAGTCATATGGGCAAGGCCAAACTCGTAAGAATTTCAAGCCATCATAATTAGTAAGATAACATTTACTTTAAAATACGTTTTGCAGTGGAAGATTTAATAAACCTTATTAACTATAGTATAAGATGAATCTCAAAATCTAGAAACTTGGATAATACCATTCCAGTATCCACTACTTGTAAGCAAAGAATCGATGAGCCGTGGAATGAAGCAATCATAGTTAAAGCAATAAAAATTTGGGAATCATTACCTTAAGGGAAAAAACTATAGCTTGAAATTCATCAATTACGTGCCCATAATTTAAGCTAGAAAAATTTGTTATGCGCATAATATTGATACAACTAAGAAAGTAATATAAAACACGGCCATATAATATTATCATTACATCCAAGGATGCTAAATTTAATATGGGCCATTTTTTCCCCCTTTTCATTAGGTCTATAGTGTAGTTATTTTACAAAACATAATATTAATATTAACATTGATTTCTTTTCTTTCTTTCTTTTTATTTGTAATATAATTATCTACAAAACATAATACATAGTATTGATATTTACATTAGTAAGAAGATTTCAAGTTAATAAGATTTTAACCACATATATATAATGCATTACCTTGGATCTTATTGTAAAAACTATTATTTACCAAGTGAAGATTTGAGTAGCTTAATTCAAAGTTTTAAAATATTTCTATTGTTAAAAAATAGATAATTTTTCTTTTTACTTTTATAAGGAGTATGTACTTTTTTCTCTTTTTCCTATAAACTTCAATATTGTCTAGAATAGATTGGTCGTACACGTAGTTAGGAGGCTTATAAAACGATGAAGATTATATTGGTATCTTGCTATTGTTTTTACTTACCTTTAAAAAGAAAAAGATAAGAAAACAAAAACAGCAACCAATCACATTGTGAGGATCTAGAATTATGTTACTCTTCAAATACGAAGCCAAACTACAAAAAATACATAACCCTAATAAAGTTGCACATGATGATCATGATATTCAGTAATTTAATCATCTTTTTATATAATTGTAATCCATAGTAAAGTGGCTAGACAATAACCAACTGTAATTTAGAATTGCATAATTGAATTATGATTTTAATTAAATTATGCTTGACATGCAAAAAAAAAAAAAAAACCTTTCGACCTACTTCTTGGCTATAACAAATGTGCGCGTTACATTTATTACCTACACTCTTCCTCTCTTCTTTGTATTGACAAACACAAGCACAAATTAACTACTAGAAAAATAGCTAAAGTTTCTAAGTCGAGTCAGAGGTTTTCTGGTCAAAGTTGAGGCTCCGTTCGTAGCTCCTGTTTCGGTCAAGCAACATGTAATCAAACCGCTATGGTTAAAAGCAATAAAGGTCCATTTCTTTCTTTATTCTTATTCTCCTACTATTTGATTTTGTTTAAGTTATTTGGAAGATTTGTTTCTATTGTGCTTTCTGTGCTTCTTTGTGAAAATGGCGTGATGTTTTGGTTCATTTATTTGGTGCTCTGTTTTGAATCTATTATTTTGTTTCATGAGCATGTGGTTTTAAGTTTTAACACTATTATTTTAGTTTGTTTAATGAAAGTTGAAAATAGGAAACAGAGATACATTTTGGACCATTGTCCAGTAGTTAAGCCAGTTGGGCCCTAGAGTGCTTTGTTTTCTAGGGGCAAGTGCACAAATAACTATTTTTAGGCATGTTAATTAGAGATTAGCCAATGCTTATTTTGTCCTAAAATCTTAATCTAAAAATCTCAATTTCAGGACAATTAAGGACGTTTTTATCCTGAAAATTTGAACTGAAAAACTGAAATTCGGAACGCAGTACTAATTCTTAAATAACAACCCTTTAAAGCGGCTACCTAGTGTCTTTCTCCTAGTTTCCAGTAATTAATAATGGGTCAAATGAATTAAGGATTGTTACACAAATAGCCAGTCAGATTCAACGTTTACTTTTTATAACCCGTATACATAGATTATACATTAAGTATATACAATTGAACATATAGTATACATAAGTTATACATATATTATATATCCGCCGACTAGTTTTAATTAAAAAGATTAGGTGGGTAGCTATTTGGGTTAATTCTTCAATGAATTATATATGTCAGGCCCAATTCAATAAAGCGACAAGCTGGCCCCTTTTTTTTTAAAGTCCATAAATAAATGAATATTTCAATTCCGAGAACGTTAGCCATTTCTTCGAATTAATAATAATTTTATTATGATCACGGATAGGTTTTCGTGGCATGATTATGACATTTAATTAAAGATGGGCCAGTATTCATTGCGGGGTCAATTAATTTTTTGGCTCTTTACAAACTTATTTTTAGTTTTATGATCCTACCTCTTTTTTTATACACGGGAGATTTATTTTTATACTTAAGAGATCTGTCTTTTACACATAAGAGATTTAAAAAGATTATTTTCTTAAATTCAAAATTGTAAAGGGACATGATATAAAAATAACACTCCATTACGCGACTTGACCAAAATAAATAATTTTATTGTGGTCATGAATACATTTGTGTGGTATGATCATGACATCTAATAAAAAGAAAGGGCAAGGACATGTTCGCGTGCCTTGTCCAAAATACTTTTAATAACAATCAAGTTGTAATAGGCTAATCACAACCAATAAAGCATAAGAATATTCAAGAACTAATTTAAGTCAATAAAAGTGATCGTGCAAAAATCACGGGACTCAGGGTGCCTCACATTTTCCCCTCAGTTAACATAATTCCTTATTTAGTCTTTTGTTCTCACGGACCAATAAAATTAGAATCAATTTTTTTTATTAGGGATTAAATAAGGTGATTTGAAACACTTAAACCCAATTTCAAATAGCAACTCTTAAGCAAATAAACTAATTCCTATTCAAAACCGTCACTTCAAATGAAAAATCCTTTAACCATTTAATTCCTTGTAAACGAGGAATGTCTCCTTGAAGGTTAGAAAATTTCGCTTGTTAAAGAAATCACATAAAAAATCCAAAATAATGACAAACATTATTGTACTTGTGTTCCTTTCCATTTTTACACTATTTATTATTTTTCTGGTTCTCTCGCTATAACCATTCAAGCAAAAGTTTGCGCATTCTGAAGCTAAACAAATTTCACTAGCAATATGACATCGATGACCCACAAAGTGCCTTTTCGCACCGACCTAATCATGGTTTCGTTATTAACATTTCAATATATTAACATTTCGTTATTAATATATTGATAGACATCGATATCAATATATTTTGGATTCAGTGCTACCCATATGTTAAATCTAAAGATCAAAAAGAAATTTCTCATCCTGATAAATTATCAAAATATCTTGAAGTACTTGGACGCTCTTGGACATGTCGCGCACTCAACTCATAATATGGTGAAAGATTTGAGCATGTATGCACATCAGGATACTCATATTACACTTGGTGTAGAGGTACTATTAGTAGGGATATGGGCGGATCTACATAGAGCCTTGTGGGTGCTTGAGCACCCATTAACCCCGACGTGGAGTATGCATAATTATATAGAAAATATGACGAAGTCAATAAATGTAATAAGAAAGCACCCAGCAAACAAAATTTTGATGGTTGCTTTGGCAAAGGACGGGTTCTGAGAGCTTGTTGGCGCGGGTAGCGAGTGTTCGAATCTTCATTCTACACTAATTTTATGTGCATTTTACTCTTTATAGTTTAGGTCTTATTGTCGTTTCTTTCAGCACATACGACATGTTTTCCACCAAACTAGTCCTTTTTTTTTCCTTTTCTTGACAGACTTCATTGCTGGCTTCTTGATTTAGTTCTTCTTTTTGCTTTTCCTTTATCTGGTTGATTATAGATAATAATAGAAAAAACTAGCTTCCAAAAAACTCCAAGCCCTTCTTGAAATTTTATCTAACTGTTTAATTTGATATATAGAGCGTAAAATATTTGCAAGTGTAAGCAATAATGCTATTATATTATCTTTTTCATAATATAAAAAGTCCAGTACAGTTGTGGCTTGTGACTGGAAATCTCTTTTTAATGATAATATTAAGTGTAATTCTCTTGTTTAACTCTTTTATTGTCATGTTCAATTAGTTGTGCATTTACACTATGTGTTCGATAGTAACTTTACGTTAAAAAATAAAGCACTCACGATCTTAAAATTCTGGATCCGTCACTGAGTACGGAAACTCTTCATTTCATTACCTCCGTCAACGAAGTTGAGAGTGTTCCTGATATAGCTTTTCAGTGCGCAACATATAATGTTGGAGGCAACTTCGGGGACAAGTTTAGTGGTATAACTAGTTTAGGGCCCAATAAGATATTAGTGTTCTGAGTGTTGACACAAACAGGGTCTGGATTTTCATACTTCATTAACTATAGTCACCTCATCATATATGATAAAGCAAGGTTAGCAGGGATCTCACACACCTTAAGATTTATAATAGTTCATATCATTATGCTGAATAGGATTAGCATCAGAGGAAAACTTGTAATAGATAAAACGTTGTATTTTTCTCAACTTACGGATAGAGGTGGAGTTACATTTGACAAGGGGTGTACTCAAGTAACCTATTTGCATAAAACAACTTTTAAGCTATTGAGTGCAAAAAATAAAATCTATATGAAAGCGGGAAACTTGCAGTAGGTTTCAGATAGGATATACCGACAGTGAGTAATTATGCTTTTACGCGCATGTCTGAAAGGATGTAAAATATTTTCTCGGTGTCACATTTAACTTTATGTAACATGGCCAAATTTTTCCTCACATTTGCCATGACATTTCTGTATCTGGATTTTGATTTTGATTTAGGTTTCTCACTACTTGACTCTTTCTTATTGAATCTACCTCTTATAAATAAGTCTTCCCTTTGGTTCCCACTAGTTTCCCCGGTAGTTTTTTTGATTTCAAAATAGATTTGATATCTTTATAAGAGATATTATTCTTTCCATAAAGCATAATATCTCTTATATGTTTAAATAACAAGGGTAAGGAAACAAGCAATAACACAACTTGATCCCCATCTTTGATTTCAGCATCTATGTTACTTAAATCTATAAGAAGAGAATCAAAAGTATCAAGATGAGTAAGTATAGAGGTACCTTCAGCCATACGAAAAGTGTAGAGTTTTTGCTTTAGGTAAAGCCTATTTTTCACTGTTCTTTTCATATATAGGGTTTTAAGTTTTTCCCATATGCCTTTGGCTGAGCTTTCTGCTGTAACTTCACGCAAAACCTCATTTGAAAGATTTAAAATAATACCTGCTTTTGCCTTTTTGTCTATGACGGTAAACTCCCCGTCCGTCATTTTATCCGACATCTTCTCCTTTCCTTGCAGTGCCAAATCTAAGCCATCCTGAATTAGGATAGCTTCCATCTTTAATTGCCACATTCCGAAGTTTGCACTTCGGTCAAATTTCTCAACATAAGACTTTGTTAGAGTCATTTTGGCTATTTAAACTAACCCGGTTAGATCTGGCTCTGATACCAATTTATTAGGATCGGAAACACGGGTAGTACGAAATTTAGCCAAACAGTGGTATAATGACAATAACAAAGACAATGGAAGTTGATAATAACGGCAATTAAAGAATATATAGATGACACAAATTTAACGTGGTTCAGTCAAGGTGACATACGTCCACAAGCGGAGAGGAGCAATTTCACTATACCAACAAGAGTATAAAAAAGAGTACAAAATTAGAGTAAATACTCTAATTAATCCCAAATACCCCAAGAGAATAACCTCACAAGATCACTCCAAAGAAAGGGTTCACACAAGTATTTCCATGTCATGAACCACAAATTTGTTATAATGGATATTATGTCATGGCAAATGTCATGATCCACAAATTTGTTATAATGGATATTATGTCATGGCAAATGTCATGAATCATAAAGATTAGTTGTCATGGCAAATGTCATGAACCACAAAGATTTGTAATATGGCCATCAAGGCACGATTAGTTGCAAAGGGCTATAGTCAGGTATAAGGAGTTGATTTTAAGAAAAGAGTCTTCTAGTTCTTGTGATACAGATAAAGGAAAGTGTACACAGAACCAGGTGGAGATTGAGATTAGCATTCCTTCTGAGCCAAGCTCATCAACTGTGGAGCAAAATACAGTTGAAACTCCTGAAGTTGAGACAGAAGCTGAAATTCCTGAAGTTGAGACTCCTGAAGTTGAACCAGAAGAAGAGGAGTATTCTATAGCCAAACATAGACCAAGAAGAGAAGGTAAACAATCATTAGGGTTTGAAGATTATGTTGCATTTGCTTTTTCAGTTGCACAGGAAACTGAAGAAATTGGAGAACCGTCAAAATATTCAGAAGCAGTTTCTGGTGCTGACTCAGCCAAGTGGTTGATTGCAATGAATGAAGAAATTGAGTCTCTCTACAAGAATGGTACTTGGTATCTTGTGAAGCCTCCATCAGAAAAAAGAATTGTTGGTTGCAAATGGGTCTTCAAGAAAAAGGATGGCATTCCAGGGGTTGAAGATGCGGGGTATAAGGCACGATTAGTTGCAAAGGGCTATAGTCAGATACAAGGAGTTGATTTTAATGATATTTTCTCACCTGTTGTTAAACATAGTTCTATTCATGTCTTGCTTACCTTCGTTGCCATGTATGATTTGAAATTAGAACAACTTGATGTTAAGACAATTTCTTACATGGCGAACTTGAGAAACAAATATACATGCATCAACCCGAAAGATTTGAAATTGAAGGAAAAGAAGATCATGTTTGCTTGTTGAAGAAATCCTTGTATGGATTAAAGCAGTCTCCAAGACAATGGTATAAAAGGTTTGATTCCTTTATGTTGGGTCATGGCTATTCAAGGAGCATGTATGATAGTTGTATTTACTTTCGGAAGTTAAATGATGGTTCATTTGTGTACCTATTATTATATATTGATGACATGCTCATTGCTGCTAAGGATTTAGCAGAAATTCACAATTTAAAAAGTCAGCTGAAAAGTGAATTTGAGATGAAAGATTTGAGATTCGCTAAGAAAATCCTTGGCATGGAGATCAAAAGAGATCGAAAAGCCAACAAGCTATTCCTGACCCATAAGAAGTACTTGGAGAGGTTTGGCATGAAAGATGCTAAACCAGTTAGTACCCCTCTTGCTGCTCATTTTAAGTTATCAGCTGCTCAGTCCCCACAGTCAGAGGAAGAAGAGAGGTACATGGCACAGGTTCCTTATTCTAGTACAGTCGGCAGTATTATGTATACAATCGTTTGTACACGTCCAGACATTTCACAAGCAGTGAGCTTAGTAAGCCAGTATATGGCTTGCCCTGGTAAAGCATATTGGCATGCTGTGAAATGGATTCTCAGATACTTGCGAGGTACTTCAAACACATATTTGGAGTTTGGGATAAATACTAACACTTTGGTTGATTTTGTAGACTCAGATTATGCAGGTGATCTTGACAAAAGAAGATCACTGACAGGCTATGTATTTTGCATCGGTGGTTGCGCTATTAGTTGGAAAGCTACATTACAATATATAGTAGCTTTATCTACTACCGAAGCAGAATATATGGCAGTGACCGAGGTGACCAAAGAAGCTTTATGGTTGAAGGGTCTATTTGCGAAACTCAGTTTACACCAAAGTGGTATTACCATTTTCTGTGATAGTCAAAGTGTCATTTACTTGACTAAAGATCAAATGTATCATGAGAGGATGAAGCACATTGATATAAAGTATCATTTCATCCGAGAAACCATTGCTGAAAGAAAAGTCTCTGTTCAGAAGATCAACACTAGAGACAATCCTGCTGACATGTTCACAAAACCTGTTCCAGTATCCAACTTCAAGCTTTGCCTGAACTTGATTGGCATTTATGAAGAATGATTTTGCCCATTGGGATTTTTGCGGAGAAGATGGAGCAAATTTACTATATATAAGCCGAAATTAGGCCAAGGTGGAGATTTGTAATATGGCCAAATTTTCATGACATTTGCCATGACATAATATCCGTTATAACAAATTTGTGGTTCATGACATTTGCCATGACATAATATCCATTATAACAAATTTGTGGATCATGACATTTGCCATGACATAATATCCATTATTAGGCCAAAGATTTTTTGCTATAAATAGAGGAGTTTCTCCTCATTTGCAAGCACACCAATTCAAGAGCTTTTCACTCTTGTGTTTCTTTCTCCTCCTTTATTTCATTATAGAGTATTTTGTAAGAGAGTGAGTGTTGGGAAACACTTGTGTGAACCCTTTCTTAGGAGTGATCTTGTGAGGTTATTCTCTTGGGGTATTGGGGATTAATTAGAGTATTTACTCTAATTTTGTACTCTTTTTTGTACTCTTGTTGGTATAGTGAAATTGCTCCTCTCCGCTTGTGGACATAGGTCACCTTGACCGAACCACGTTAAATTTGTGTCTTCTTTATATTCTTTAATTGCCGTTATTATCAACATCCATTATCTTTGTTAGTGTCATTATACCGTTGTTTGGCTAAATTATATACTACTTGAGTTCCCGATGCTAACACTTTAGTGAATGTGCTGATTTATCCTTGGGAACAAATGCTCTATTTGACCAATCTCACCAAAAGTATTTTTGTATGACTATTCAGTCAATATTGCCACATTCGTCTTTTGTATAACATTAATTAGAAGATCCTACAATTGTAGGTATACCAGCAGTGCAAGACCACAATTTCGAGTATGATAATTAAAAACAAATGTACATAGAGGATGTTGATTGTAAGACACTATCAAATGCACATCCGTCTATGTACATCAAACTCGAAATTATGGTCTTGCATTGTTGATATACATATAATTGCGACATCTTTGTTAAAGTTAAATGTCACGTCGCAAAAATCTTCTACATCCTCTAATGCATGCTCATATAAAATAATAATAATCATCGTCAATATACCTGTTTGCAACCAGCCGCAAGTTCGTCTCCAACGTTATTGTATACGGTCGAAATAAATTTCGGCCTTGGCATGTCCGATCGAGTTCGAACGGTGATTTATTGAAGTAAGACCCCGAAGGGGGAACAAACTAACCTCGGACCCGGGGAGGCCGATCCATGTCGAGTTCGATATCATTATCAAGCTAAGAATAAGAATCGAACCATGATGCAGAGTAGACCTATCATGCTTATAACCCAGAGACCAACCAATATTGACCTCGTATCAATTCGAGGGCTCGAACCAAGATCACAAGTTCGAGCCGAAATCAAGCTCAAACCAAAATCGAGGGTTCTAAGCAAGATCGAGCTCGCAGACAAAAGCCGTTGTAATCCCACTAGAGAGAATCTTAGCAGAAATTATGAAAAAGCTGACTTATCATGGGTCTCCCACTGAATATTTATTTTATTATGCTTAGAGCTAAATCCCTCCACTATAAAAGGGCTTGGTTATCATTTCTGTAGAACAAGTTTTAGAGGCTTACATGGTAATAAAAGTGCTATATTCTTCTACAGTAAAAAATCGCTTTTTCAGACTCCTTAGATTGATTCTATTTGTCGAATCTTAAGATTCATTGTTCCTGATAACCTTATCTATTTTGCATTTTCTCCAATCTATATTTATATTTTTATGTATCCTTGAATTTTGTATTAAGTCACGCCACATATCTTCGGAACTGCGTATAAATTCAACTCTATCCATTTTTCGGGTAAACAGTTTGGCGTCCACCGTGGGGCCGAGGATAACAGTGGTCATTTGATACAAATCTAAAAAAATACGCCATTGTGCTCTGCACTTATTTCCGAAAACATCTTGAATTTCGGATCAGCTACGAATAACCACCAATCAAATGGCTTCACCGATCGATTACGAAGCCGGCCTTCAAGATGAAACCAACAACTTAGCACCCNTTACGCCACATATCCTCGGAACTGCGTATAAATTCAACTCTATCCATTTTTCGGGTAAACAGTTTGGCGTCCACCGTGGGGCCGAGGATAACAGTGGTCATTTGATACAAATCTAAAAAAATACGCCATTGTGCTCTGCACTTATTTCCGAAAACATCTTGAATTTCGGATCAGCTACGAATAACCACCAATCAAATGG
>AWOL01S0010225.1:15063-28378 GCA_000715115.1 Nicotiana otophora | reverse complement strand
GGGGAAATTACACCTAGGTATCGTATATTGATGTTTGCTACTTGTTGTGGGGGCTACGTACGCGCGAGGTGATGAGAGCCTGTACGTAGCTACATTCAAGTTATTGTCCAAGTAGGCTTAGGTTCACATCATGCTATAGCTGTACTATTTGAGCAGTCTCTCGCCTATTAAATTTCTCTGTTTTTACATTACTACTTGAGACTAGACTTGCTATTATAGAGACTTCTCGAGTTCATGATTAGTCACCGAATAAATTTACTCCTCTTACGGCATGTTTCTGTGGTGTATATGTTTCATTGAATGGTGTTTTGTTAAAGAAATTACAACTCACACGTTTATTCGTGAATGGGGTCAAGAACCCATCAAAGCTTCTTATTCTTATGGGATCTTGTCGTTCGCCTCTACAGGATTATGTATTTTATTATTATGAGATAGGGTCATTTGCCTCGGCAGGATTTATGTACCACACTCTCATGGGAGCGAGTCGTTCGCCTCGGCACTTTAATAGTTGTATCTATGGTTCGGGCCGTTCAACCCTCGGCAATGCACAGTTTAAATATTTATTTTGGATCGGGTCGTACGCCTCGTTACTTCATATATCATATACTCATGGAATCGTGCATAATATTTGGCAAAAAGCAAGTGTATCTGTGAGTTTTCCCGATTGAGTTACGACAATCTATCTGATGAGATCCACTATATCTATATATATATATATGCTCCGGTTAATGAGGAAATTTCTAATAGAGAGGTTGAGTTCCTCGTAAAAGGGGGAATTTGTACCACGTGATTTATACTTGTTTACCTCATTTATTTACTCTACCTCATATTTACTTATCTCTTTACTGTACCTGATGTTATTGGACCACTAGCGAGTGTCTATGTCCACCCCTCGTCACTACTCCTCCGGGGTTAGGCTAGATACTTACTGGGTACAGGTTGATTATGTACTCATGCTACACTTGCTGCACATATTTGTGCAGGTACATACGTGACTAGTGGCGTTATGAGAACAGAGGCGTGTATGCGTGCGGGGACTTACATGAGTTGCATTCCACATTATGACCCACAGCCGGCAGAGTCTCCTTCAGAGTATTAATATTTCTCCTATCCAAATTTGTATTCCGGAAAGATGCTGTATTTTATTTTACATTCCTAGTTGACGCTCATGCACTTGTGACACTGGGTTTTTGGGTGATTATGAGTTGTTCTGCATTGAATTTCTTAAAAATATTATCTTTTACTCTATAAACTTCATCTTTTACTATTTAATGCAAGGAAAATATGATTTCAAAATATTAAAACGAGAAAAAAATTAAGTATTTATTGTTGGCTTGCATGACAGCGGTGTCCGGTGCCATCACGACCTTTAATGGAGTTTGGGTCGTGACACTTAAAAAAACAATAAACTTATACTCCCTCCGTTTCAATTTATGTGAACCCATTTGACTGGGCATGGACTTTAAGAAAAGAGAGAAGACTTTTAAACTTGTGGTGTAAATGAAGCACATATATTTTGTGTCGGGGTATAAATCATTGTATATAGGTAAATTATTTCCAAATAAGAAAAGGGGTCATTCTCTTTGGCACGGACTAGAAAGGAAATAAGTTCAAATAAATTGAAACAGAGGGAGTATTACTTAATGATTCTCACATACCTTTTCCTTTTGGTGAGTTTTAAAAATCTCTAAGTTTCCAGTGTAATTGTTAATGGACCACATCTAATAAAAAAAGCACAATCATATCAACACATGATTGGATAAGCTTAAGAGAGTTGAATTTCAAGCAAAAATAGAACAGATGTGACAAAACTTGTATGACCTTTCAGGGCCTGTAGACATTCCAAAGTTTTAAGGTTCCATACCTGAAGACATAATCGCGACAGCTTGAACAAAAAGGTAGCAACTGCAACATCTAGGTCAAAATGCAGAACTCTAAATCCCTAGCTTTCTATAGGCATCAAGACAAAAATAGAAAAACAAATGATGATGTGAGAATTCACATTGTAGTCGAACTGACTTACTCTTATTGACTTGTCCTCAGAACTAGAATATAGTTTGGCGAGTCCAACAGCCAGTGATACCACAGGCACAGTGTGTCATTTACAAGTTACAGCATATGCATAATCAGTATGTTCAGTATCACGTCTCCATACCGTTATCCCATCTTACAGTACTTCCCAGTTAATTTACAAATTTACAGAAAGAGAGACCAGGTTGTATAGGGATGCACTTCCACTCCATATTCTTTCTCTTTTTTCTTTTAGTATAACTAACTGTATACACTTACGTCCGTACCAGAAAAGAGCATATTTTCGTTAGCGACAAGAGCACAGACTTCTCCAACTCCCCCGGCAAGAAAGAATACTCTATCTGGTTTAGTTACATGTGAAATAATAATGCACATTCGAAAAAAAAGGAATGGCATTCACTACATTAAGAGCGTTATGTTTATTTGTAAATAGATAAGTTTATGTATATCTGGGCAAGGTGAATAGAGAAAGAGAACGATATGGTCTGCCAATAAAGAGACAAGGATGAGAAAATAATTATGTTTCGCAGCTCACAATGATATGATCAGTTTGACCCATGAAAAGTGTAACGACTCGGCCGGTCGTTTTGCGTATTACAGCCCTATTCCCCCATTTATTGCTCACTTTATGTTTTACCATTTTTTTATGCCTTGTCAGGGTAATTGTTTCGGGTCCGAAATGATTCTGGAGTGAAATGAGACACTTAGTCTCATAATTTAAAGCTTAAGTTGAAAGAGTTGACCGGATGTTAATTTATGTGTAAACAACCTCGGATTTGAATTCTGATCATTCTAATAGCTCTGTATGGTGATTTTTTACTTAGCAACGTGTCCAAAAAACTATTTGGAGGTCCGTAGTGAAATTAGGCTTGGAATGGCGAAAGTTGAAGTTTTGGAAAGTTTGACCGGAGTGTTGACTTTTGATATCGGGGTCGGAATCCAATTCTGGAAATTGGAAAATCTCCGTTAGGTCATTTATGACTTTAGTGCAAATTTTGAAGTCATTCCGAATTAATTTGCTATGTTTCAGTACGCGTTATTGAATTTAAAAGTTCAAAGTTCATAGATTTTGATTGGAGATGTGATTCATCGTTTTGATGTTGTTGTGTGTGTTTTGAGGCCTCGAATAGGTCCGTATTGCATTATGGAACTTGTTGGCATGTTCAAACGAAGTCCCGAGGGACTCGGGAATGTTTCTTGATTGATTTCAGATAAATTTTCTTCATGCTGTTATTGCTAGTTGTTGCTGGCTCTGGTGTGACCGCATCTCCGGTTGGTTTGCGCAGGTGCGATGGTCGTAGAAGTGACAAAGGAGTCGCAGGTGAGAAGTTGTTGCTGGGAGCAGGAGTTCACAGAAGTGGAGGTTCATTCGCATTTGCGAAGGCGCAGATGCAGTGTGAAAGGGCGTAGAAGCGAAAGTCAGTGCAAGATAGCATGTTTAGGCATTATGCCGATACTGTTTGGACCCATAGTGGTCGTTTCATACTGTCATCTCACTGATTTCATTGATATTTAATACTTACTCATATCCACGCATTCATGCCATATCTCAGTCTCGGTTATTATTTATTGATACATCATATCATTGTTGTCGGGCTAGTATCATGACATTGTGAGCCCGTGAGTGAGACTGGAGATATTGATGACTGAGTGAGGCCGAGGGCCTGAGTGAGAGTGATATTTTGAGATCGGGATGCATGCCGCAGCATGTTATATTGATTACCTTTTATGGGATTGGGCTGCACGCCGCAACGATATATTGATTACATTTATCGGATAGGGTTGCACCCCGCAATGAGCCTTATGGCTATTTATATATTATGGGATCGGGCTGCATGCCGCAGAGATATAGCGCTTGGGCTTAAGGAGCCCCTCCGGATTTTGCACACCCCTAGTGAGCGTAGTCGACTATATATATGGATCGGGCTGCACGCCGCAGTAGGTATTGTACAACACTGAGTGATTGAGTGTGCTGATCATAGTGAGAGAGAATGTGAGACAATGAGATTGAGTAATGTGAGAGTCTGAGTACATGATCTCATCATTGCGATGCATTACATTTGACATGCGTACTTGTGATACATGCATAGAGGTGCATTTCCTTCTGCTACCCAGGTTTGGGTACATTTATGATTTTACCTGTATCTTGCCATGTAGGCATAGAGAAGTACTTTCCTTATTCAACCCGAAAATGAAACATCTTACTATTTGTTGAAAGACTTTTTGGGAAAAATCATAGTTTTCAAACGTACTCGTATTTTGGCATTTTCGATAAAAGATTTGGGTTTTCATTGAGATACTTGAAAAGAAAAGCCTATTTTTCTGGAACTGTGAACGAACTGAGCATTTTATATCTAAGATACCTCTTTTGTTACTTGTACTGTGCTATTATGAACTGTTGTGGAATATTGGTGTTGGACCCGACCTTTTTGTTAACTCGTCACTACTTTCAACTGAAGGTTCGGTTTGTTACTTATTGATTATATGGGGTCGGTTGTACTCATACTACATTTCTACACCTTGTGTGAAGATATTGGTTGCTGATGTTGCTGTGTTCGATGTGAGCTAGATTTGAAGATGTACCTGCGTTCCGATTGTAGCTGCCTCCTGTTCGTGGTAGCCTTAGATCTATAAAACTCTGTTTATGTACTTTTCAAACGGATAATGTATTATTTCATTTCAGCTTAGTAAACTTTATTCTTAGAAGCTCATGATTTGTACTACTAGTCCTTGGGAAATGTATAAGATTCAGATAAATAATTTACATAACTGTCTTATTAAATATCATTGGAATTAGATAGTTGTTAATTGGTTTACCTAGCGGTTGTGTTAGGTGCCATCATGACTACCCGTATTTTGTGTCGTGATAACGTGGTATCAGAGCACTAGGTTCATAGGTTCTACAAGTTATGAGCAAGTGTCTAGCAGAGTCTTGCGGATCGGTATGATGACGTCCATGCGTATCTTCGAGAGACTACAGGACACTTAGGATATACTTCCCATCTTTCTTTCCTTATCGTGCGGCATTGATTCAGCTTGAAGCGTCACTCTTTGAATTCCTTCCACGCATTCGTATGCACATGGGAGCACTCGGTATCAGTTGTGCGCCGACGACTTGTGATTCTATGAATGAGGTTCGAGATGTGTATTCTGTGTTTTGGTGATGGGCCAGTCTGGAGGACTTGAGGCCATGGTTAGACCGCAGCTTGAGCTCTGTAGCTTCAGTGGTAACATGTACATTTGGACTCATATGTCTGGTAATGTCCCTATGAGTGGAATTTATGGCTCGATGAGCGGTGAAATGGCTTTGTGATGAGTATGATGTAACTGCGGGATGTGTTAAGACGATTTGAATGTGACGAGAAGTGTTTCCTTTAAATGTAAAGGAAGGGCCATTGGGTGCTTGATATTTGTTTTGATGTAACATACAGTCTGGAGTATTAATGTTTTGAAGGATCTTTCACCTTGTTAAAATTTAGGTAAAATTAAATTCTCATGTCTGGTTAATGAGTTAGACTCAGAAAGCTTAAGTGATTTCATAGTAATTGTAAGTGTGAAAGGGTATAACAAGATACCAATTTAAGGTTAAGCAGGTGGGTTATCCCCTACAGAGTAATCTACGTAGGTGTGCTCCTTATAATGTGAATGGAGAGTTTCTTTTCTGCCAGTGGGGCATATGTGATGAGATTTGAATTGAATCTGGTTGAGAAAGTTGACTTGAGTGTTAAGAGAATGAATGCGAGCTTAGCAGACGATTGAGGTATTTTTATGGTTGGCATTGTATGAGCTTGAGAAGAATTTTCGTTATACTGACTACGGTATTATGACAGTAATGGAGTATGGTAATTGTGACTTATCGAGTTTTTAAATTTATGGCTTTGAGCCATGTGGGGGAGTCTGGTATTGACAATTTAATTCATGGTTACGTGTCAAATTTTTATTTTGGTCTGAGGTATACTTAGGAATCAGCGATAACTTGCAGAGGTGGAGTTCAAGAATGACTCGAGCAAGGAATTTCTGGATAAAGGTTGTATTATACTATATGGGTATATGGAAATCATAAAATAATTGAGTGGTTATTCGCAAAGGACAGTATACATGGAGTAGGAATTGGCTCGGTTGCTTAGGAGTCTGGGTTACTCCCTTGGGTGTTGGTGTGCTAATGGGGCACAGGTCGTTCGGTCGGTTTAATTGTGATTTGAGTAGAGTGGATGACTCTAGAGAATGGTTCTAATGGATTCAAGATTTATATGTAGCTATTTGGAGATTTCACGATTTNGTATATGGGAATCATAAAATAATTGAGTGGTTATTCGCAAAGGATGTAGTGTACATGGAGTAGGAATTTGCTCGGTTGCTTAGGAGTCTGGGTTACTCCCTTGGGTGTTGGTGTGCTAATGGGGCACAGGTCGTTCGGTCGGTTTAATTGTGATTTGAGTAGAGTGGATGACTCTAGAGAATGGTTCTAATGGATTCAAGATTTATATGTAGCTATTTGGAGATTTCACGATTTGTATATGGCTAGAAACGGAGAGTTACATTAGATGGTGTCGGGACTTGCGGTAATTCTGTATGACTATGGATTCTACATTTTAGTATTAGAAAAGGGAAGAGGAACAATTTTAAATTCACATAAGGTCTTTCGGAGTGTATGTCTCGGTTGTGGTGCTTTTGGGGTACTTAAAAGGGAATTTGGCGGCTTATGGGCCTTAGGGCGTTGTGGTTCTATGCTAGGTTTCGTGGGGTGAGTTGTGGTTAAGGATCGTGGTTTTCCAGCAAGGAGAAGTAGCAATTTGAAGGAAATTTGGAAGGGACTTGGAGAAATAGGACAACATGGTAGTAGGTTGGATCAGCACAGTAATGGATATAATCGTTACGGTTTAGTTTTGAAGGGAAGGTCATGAATATTTAGACAACATGGACTGTTTCAGATGTCTAGATGAATGATATTACTACTTGGTATTGTCGGAGAAGGGTGCGCATTTCAGAAGGTGCATTGTGTTTTGACTTATGGATGATTCATTGGTATTGCGATGCTCGCCTGGATGATCGACTGTTGATATTCAGATTTTGCTATGTGGAACAAAAGAATTATAGAAGTATTCCTCATGGGACGATCGTGTATGATAGATGTGCTAGATATTCGGGCAGTGGAGTTGAGATCAGATATGGTTATTCGAGTGTTCTATGGATTTGGAGACTTGGAGTTCTCAGGAGCAGATTGTTTCGTGGTTGTGGACTGTGAAGTTGTGGCCAAAGCTAGCCAGATGATAGTATGTGGTATGATTCAGTCATTGTTGACTTTTGGAGGATTATGTTTCTATATGTGGGTGACCAGAGTTGTTTTGGGGTCCATTGGTAGGCTCAATTAGGATGTGTATTCTACACTGAGCCGGATTGGTTGGCTCCATACTGCTATTATTGAGGGATGTGCCATTCGGTTTTGTTGAGCTTATTCGTGTTCGGAAATGATCTATGAGTTACTCTTCTATACTACGAGGAGTTCTGATTCGTTGGTGATAATCATACTTGGTACAGTTCTATTTGGGCTTTATAGCGGAATTTGAGCGAGATGAGTAATTGGGTATTGCATGGTTGATAGCGTATAGGTTATGTTCTTTTGGGTTTTGTGTGGCATTGTGTCATCTGCTTTTCTATGGTTATGGTAATTCACTTTAAGCACTTGATGTCGGATTGCGCGTGGTTATTGATTTTGAGCATGGTGCCTGAAGTATTTCATATGGATCATTGTTTGGATGGGGTCGCGTATTGCAGCGAAGTTATGTTAAGATATGGTCCCTTGTGTTAGATTCGTGTGTTTTGGTTCTATGGTGTGTGATAGGTTCTTAGCATTGCGTTGTGGTGGTCCCTGTTGAACTTGCGGGGTGGTTCTCTCGTCTGAGTCATTTTTCCATGGTTGAGTACATTTGGAATGTTACTTATTGGTGCACGGATTGCACGGGTTGTGGCTTTAGATTGTATGGGTGTGTCATGTCACTAGAGTGGTCGTGTTGGATGAGATGAGGTCATTGGACCTAGAATGGATACTATTAGAATTGATTACAACATGGTTGGAAGTATAATATCGAAAGTCTGGTTAGCAATTAGCTTTGGTTCTTGTCGAAGGAGAGGAAGCTCCATGACTGGTGGATCTGATGAATGGTTATGACTTTCTGCGTGTTTCTTTCGTCATCGGTAGTGTACGACAGTTTTAGAATGGAGTCTTATTTGATATGAGGTTTATTACTGGCATTGGGTTGTTTTGAGCAGCCACTGTGATAAGAAATCATTGCTACGAGTATCTGTGTTATGTGTTATATCATGTGATTGTATCTTGGGTTATGGTTGCGGCTTGGTACAGTTTGTTCAGACTTATACAGTGTGTAGGTTGAGAGATTCAACTACTATAAGAAATTCCAGATGTTGGAAATTGGATTCTAAGTCTTGTGGGCTATGTTGAATTAAGAAATTTCAGTTATGTTATGTTATTGGACCTATATGGGATAGGGTGACTTGAGATCACCCCCGAGTACGTGCGTGGTAAGATGGAATAGTGATTTGGTGGCTTGGAAACAACTCTTGGCACGTTCGAGGACGAACGTATGTTTAAGTGGGGGAGGATGTGATGACTTGGCCACTCGTTTCGAGTATTACAGCCCCGTTCCCCCATATATTGCTCACTTTATGCTTTACAGTTGTTGTATGACTTGCCGGGGTAATTGGTTCGAGTCCGGAAGGATTCCGAAGTGAAATGAGACGCTTAGTCTAATAATTAAAAACTTAAGTTGGAAAAGTTAATCGGATGTTGATTTATGTGTAAATGACCTCGGATTTGAATTCTGATAATTCCAATAGCTCCGTATGGTGATTTTGGACTTAGGAGCGTGTACGGAAAGTTATTTGAAGGTCCGTAGTGGAATTAGGCTTGAAATGGTGAAAGTTGGATTTTTGGGAAGTTTGACCAGAGGTTGACTTATGATATCGGGGTCGGAATCCAATTCTGGAAATTGAAATAGCTCTATTAGATCATTTATGACTTGAGTGCAAAATTTGACATCATTCCGAAATGATTTGCTATCTTTCGGCACAAGTTATTGAATTTGAAAGGTCAAAGTTCATAGATTTCGATTTGAGGCGTGATTCATCGTTTTGATGTTGTTGTTTGTGTTTTGAGGCCTCGATTAGGTCCGTATTTCGTAACGGAACTTGTTGGTATGTTCGGACGGGGTCCCGAGGGGCTCGGGCGTGTTTCGGATTGATTTCAGATCATTTTTCTTCTTGTTGTTATTGTTGGTTGTTTCTGGTTCTGGTGTGACCGCACCTGCGGTTTGTTTGCGCAGGTGCGATGGTCACAGAAGTTACAAAGGAGTCGCAGGTGCAATGGTAGACCTCCAGTGCTTCTCCGCAAAAGCATGTTTTTGGTCGCAAAAGCGATGCCGCGGAAGCAGCTAATGTTCCGCATGTGCGAAAGTGCTGGGCAGAATGATAAATACAAGGGTTCGCAATTTTGGCTTCATTTTAATATTTCCAAGCTCGGATTGCGGCGATTGTTGGAGCAAACCATGAATCGTATTCCAAAATAAGAAGCGGCTACACTTGGTTTTGATCTTATTCCATGAATCTACCTTCATGATTGGCAATTGGATTGTGAATTTTAAAGAGGAAATTGGGGGTTTTGGCCTAAAGTTTCATAATATGAATTTTTGAGTTTTGAACATAGAATTGGAGTCGGATTTGAGTGAAACTAGTATGGTTGGACTCGTAATTGAATCAGTTGTTGGATTTTGTAAATTTTGTCGGGTTTTGAGGTGTGGGCCCGGGTTGGGCTTTTGGCCGATTTTGGGCTTTGCTTCAAGATTTGATCTTTTTCGATCGGGATTGGTTCCTTTAGTATTGTTTGATGTAGTTGAGTTGTTTTTGGTTAGTTCGAGCCATTCAGAGGTCGGAAAGCGCGGGATGGAATCTTTGGAGCATCGCTTGGCTTGCTCGACATTGGTATTGGCTTGTTAGAGGTAAGCAACTCTTCTAATCTTGGAGTTGAGGGCATGAAACCCCGAAATACGTGTTATGTGATTGTGGATATCCATGTTTTCACCATGTGATAAATTAGTTGAGCTGCCAATCATGCTAGATATCATGTTTAGGCATTATGGCGATACTGTTTGGACCGATAGTGGTCGTTTCATACTGTCATCTCACTGATTTCTTGATATTTCATACTCAGTCATATCCATGCATTCATACAAAATCTCAGTCTCAATTATTATATATTCATACATCATATCATTATTGTCGTCCTAGTTTCATGACATTATGAGCCCGTGAGTGACACTGGAGAGATTGATGACTGAGTGAGGCCGAGGGCCTAAGTAAGAGTGATATTTAGGATCGGGCTGCACACCGCAGCATGTTATATTGATTACCTTTTATGTTATCGAGTTGCACGCCGCAACGATATATTGATTATATTTATAGCATCGGGTTGCATGCCGCAATGAGTCTTATGGCTATTTATATATTATGGGATCGGGCTGCACGCTGCAGCGACATAGCGCTTGGGCTAAAGGATCCCCTCCGGAGTCTGCACACCCCCAGTGAGCGCAGTCGACTATATATATGGATCGGGCAGTACGCCGCAACAGGTATTGTACAGCGCTAAGTGATTGAGTATGTTGAGAATAGTGAGAGAGAATGCAAGACAGTGAGATTGAGTACTCTGAGAGTATGAGTACATGAGCTCAACATCAAGATGCATTGCATTTGACATGCGTACTTGTGATACATGAATAGAGGTGCATTTCCTTCTTCTACCTAGTTTTGGGGACATTTATGATTTTACCTGTATCTTGACATTTAGGCATAGAGAAGTACTTTCCTCATGCTATCTGAAAATGAAACATCTTACTATTTGTTGAAAGGACTTTTGGGAAAAATCACAGTTTTCAAACTTACTCGTATTTTGGCATTTTCGGTAAAAGATTGGGGTTTTCACTGAAATATTTGAAAAGAAATACCTATTTTTCTAGAACTATGAACGAACTGAGCATTTTATTTCTGAGATACCTCTTTTGTTACTTGTACTATACTGTTATGAACTGTTGTGGAATATTTGTGTTTGACCCGAACTTTGTGTTAGCTCGTCACTACTTTCAACCTAAGGTTAGGTTTGTTACTTATTAAGTACATGGGGTCGGTTGTACTCATACACTTCTGCACCTTGCATGTAGATATTGGCTGCTGATGTTGCTGTGTTCGATGGGAGATGGATTTGAAGATGTACCTACGTCCTGGTTGTAGCTGCCTCTTGTTTGTGATAGCCTTAGATCTATAAAACTATGTTTATGTACTTTTCAAACAGACGATGTATGTATTTTATTTCATCTTTGTAAACACTATTCTTAGAGGCTCATGGTTTGAACTACCAGTCCTTGGGAAATGTATAAGATTCAGATGAAATCTTTACTTAACTGTCTTATTAAATATCATTCGATTGGATAGTTGTTAATTGGCTTACCTAGCGGTTGGGTTAGGTACCATCACGATTAGCTGGATTTCGGGCCGTGACAAAAAGCCATGGCCCGTCGCATAGCAGACTTCTTACTTCATTAAAAAGAGTGAAGGATTGTACTAACTACAATAGAAGGAAACCACAACATAATAATTCATTCGTGATCCTCCAAATCTAGAAACTAGTCTCACAAAGAGAATAAATCATCATATCCTGCGGAAAGGTTTTCGAGTCAAGACACTAATTGAGTATCTTCAAATGGAAATATGGAAGAATGTTTATCACATAGGACAAAATATATTACAAGTTTCAAGATGTCTTTCCTTTAAATTCATCTCCAAAAATACTTTTTTTCCCTTCTAAGTAAGGTTAATTAGAGTTCCACACTTTCCATTGACAAGTTGTTTTCTTCATAATTGTCAAACTGAATGATATTTTCTTTCCATTTTACTCCTTCTTTCAGTAAGGCAGAGGCTTCATTTTTTTGTTTTTAACATGCTAAACTGGAGAAAGAATTCTCCTTATCTTTGAGATGGTGTATTCCAAAAGATAACATTAAATTTTCCTATTCCAATATTTGTGTTGCATAACTTAAAAACTGAAAGGGGGAAAGATGAGGAGAACCTTTATATTGACAAAATCTCACATTTTTGTAGTCTTGTCCATACTCCCTGAATAAAGAATTTTCCTCTTTTAATCCAACGCGATCCCTGTAAAAGCCTGTTTCCCAAAATCCATTTAATTAATGGGTGAATCTACTGAAAACTCTACTGCTTCATCCGAGCTAGACAGCGTATATGTGTTAACAATAACAATACTCACTAAATAAGTACAAATAAAAGATTTTGAACCCACAAAAGATAACTAAAACACATTATAACAATAAAGACTATACAAATGGATAGAAGAAATATGATCAGTGTCACGACCCAAACTCCTTTCGTATAACGTCGTGATGATACCTAGTCTCTACGACTAGGTAAGCCTAACAAATTGCGGAAATGACAATACGAAAGTAAAACTTGGCAACTAATATCAGTGGATAACTGAATAACTAGTAACAATGCGGCTCGGCATGTACAATAACCAATACTCTATAATTCACAGTCTTCCCAAAACCCGGAACATCATGTGTCACAAGCTACTAAAAGGAAATAGTATCTCTATAGACCAGAGTCTAACAACAAGTAATACATGAAGTGTTTGACACGGGAAGAATAGAGGGGGACTCTGAGGTCTGCGGATGCGGAAGATATACCTTGAAGTCTCCAAAGCTGTGTCAACTCACTGGTAATGCGGCGGATAAAGAGCACCTGCATTTGCACACAAAACATGTGCAGAAGAGTAGCATGAGTACACCACAATTGGTACCCAGTAAGTGCCAAGCCTAACCTCGGTAGAGTAGTGACGAGGTCAGTTCCGAGCCCTACTGGGATATAATAACAAGACAGATAATGTAATAAAAATGAAGTAGAAACGGAGAAATTAACAGCAAGATTTCAAAGAGAAACAACAACACAAGAACAATGTGATAACAACAGGGGGCGCTCCCGAGATACCGTCTCATAGTCCCAAAAGTAAATGTACAGGGAGATCTCCCGAAGAACCATCTCGTATTCTCAAAATTAAATTTACAGGGATAACTCTCGAGGTACCGCCTCGTAGGCTCAAAAGTAAATATGCCGAGAGAACTCCCGAGGAAACACCTCGTAGTCTCAAAAGTAAATGTGCAGGGAGAACTCCCGAGGAACCGCCTCGTAGTCTCAAAAGTAAATA
>AWOL01S0010225.1:0-14411 GCA_000715115.1 Nicotiana otophora | reverse complement strand
AACTCCCGAGGAAACGCCTCGTAGTCTCAAAAGTAAATGTGCAGGGAGAACTCCCGAGGAACCGCCTCGTAGTCTCAAAAGTAAATACACAACTCTAACCGATAAATACAACAGTTAACAACAAGATTTCTACAGTTATACTGATAAAGAACAAGGAAAAAGAAGGAAATCAACTAGGCATGCTTTACGGAGCTCAAATAAACAACTAAAGCATCTAGACATGCGATATTAGACTAAACAGGATAGCCACACGTAATGGGATTACTCGTCACCTCACGTACACGACGTTCACATATCACCCCAGTACCAAATCCTAAGGGGATTTCCCCCTCACAAGGTTAGGCAAGTCACTTATCTCGAACCAAGCTCAATCAATCGGTAAAAATGCCTTTTCCACGAATATCCGACTCCTAATGGCCCAAATCTAGCCAAAATCAATTACATACCATAAATACAACTATAAGAAACTAATCTAATTAATGAAATCAAAGCTAAAGCAAGAAGTTAGAAAATCGCCCCAAAACGTCTCCCCGGGCCCTGTCTCGAAATCGGGCAATAATCACAAAATCCGAAAGCCTATTAACTCACGAGTCCAACCATACCAAATTTATCAAAATCTGAGCTCAAATGGCCACTCAAAACCCAAAATCAATCTCTTCAAATCCCTTGCCTCAAACTCCCAAATTCCACCTTAAATACATACTAACTAGGTGGAAAAATAAATGGGGAAGCAAGATTATTGATGAAACATGAATACAAGAAGCTTACCTCAGTAATATCTTCCACAACCCTCTCAAAAACATCCAAAGTCCGAGCTCAAAATGATAAAAATGGCCAAAACTCTTGAAGTCTCGATTAAGTGGGTTCTGCCCAGGCATTTCCGCAACTGCAGAGCCTGGGCTCGCACCTGCGCATCCGCTTGTTCGGCAAAAAGAGTACTTCTACGCAAACCAATTATTCCCCTCTGCCTCAGCACCTGTGATGAAGGGGCCGCACCTGCGAGTGCGCGCCTGCAGAATCCTGTCCGCTTCTGCGGTCTCTCTTCGCACATGTGATCAGCCTTGCGCATCTGCGGGCATCGCAGAAGCGGACATTCCCACGCACCTGCGACCCCGGACCAATCTACCCAGCTCTGCTTCTGCGCCATATTTCTCGCACCTGCGGTCACCTTTGCGCAGGTGCGAGTACACCAGAACCAGGAACTTCAGCCGTTTTCCCAAGTCCAAATTCAAACTGTTAAGCATTGGAAACACACCCGAGGTCCCCGGGACCTCAATCAAACATACCAACCATTCCTAAAACACCACACGAACTTAGTCGAGCCCTCAAATCACATCAAACAACAACAAAAACCCGAATCACACTCCAATCCAAACTTAATGAACTTGAAACTATAAATGTTTACAACCGATGCTGAAACCTATCAAACCACGTCCGATTGACCTCAAATTTTGCACACAAGTCATATTCAACATTATGGACCTACTCCAACTTCCGGAATCAGAATCCGACCCTGATATCAAAAAGTCCACTTTTGGTCAAAATCTCCAAAATATCGACTTTCGCCATTTAAAGCATAAATCAGCTACATACCTCAAATTCATAGCCCGGACATGCTCATATGTCCAAAATCACCCAACGGAGCTACCGGAATCAAAAAACTCCATTCCGGAGTCTTCACATAGTTCTGGCTATGGTCAAAATTCTAAGACTTAAGCTTCCACTTTAGGGAATAGGTGTCCCAACTCACTCCGAAACCAAAAACAAGACCTCACGGCAAGTAACATAAGCAGAAACAGATACGGGGAAAGCAGAAAATAGGGGATCGGGGCTATTACTCTCAAAACGACCGACCGGGTCATTGCATCCTTCCCCTCTTAAAATAATCATTCGTCCACAAACGAGCATAGAGATATACCTGAAGTGGTGAAAAGATGAGGATAACGGCTGTGCATATCATGCTCGATCTCCCAAGTCGCCTCCTCGACTGGCTGACCCCTCCACTGCACCTTCATGGAAGCAATA
Source organism: Nicotiana otophora (assembly GCA_000715115.1). Lineage (NCBI taxonomy): Eukaryota > Viridiplantae > Streptophyta > Magnoliopsida > Solanales > Solanaceae > Nicotiana > Nicotiana otophora. The sequence continues at coordinate 12,386 of AWOL01S0010225.1, read as the reverse complement.
TTCTTTGACCTCAGCTTTCGAACCTGCCTGTCCAAAATTGCCACTGGCTCCTCAACATAAGATAGATCCTTGTCTAACTGGACTGAGCTGAAATCCAACAAATGAGCCGAATCGCCGTGATACTTCTGGAGCATAGAAACATGGAATACTGGCTGGACCCCTACAACACTGGGAGGCAAGGCAAGCTCATAAGAAACCTCTGTATCGATCCACAGGACTATAAAAACATGTCTTGTGACTCACGACACCTAAGAACCTAGAGCACTGATACCAACTTGTCATGACCCAAACTCTCTCTCTATAATGTCGTGACGGCACCTAGTCTCTACGACTAGGTAATCCTAACATATTGCGAAAATAACAATACGAAAGTAAAACTTGGCAACTAACAACGATGGATAACTGAATAACTAGTAACAATGCCGCTCGGTATGTACAATAACTGATACTTTATAATTCACAGTCTTCCCAAACCCCGGACTATCATGAGTTACAAGCTACCAAAAGGAAATAGTATCTCTATATGCCGGAGTCTAACAAAAAGAAATACAGGAAGTGTTTGACATGGGAAGAATTGAGGGGGACTCCGAGGTCTGCAGACGCGACAAATATACCTTGAAGTCTCCAAAGCTGTCTCGACTCACTGGTAATGTGACTGATAACGAGCCCCTGAATATGCACACAAAACATGTGGAGAAGAGTAGCATGAGTACACCACAATTGGTACCCATTAAGTGTCAAGCCTAACCTTGGTACATTAGTGATGAGGTCAGGTCCGGGCCCTACTAGGATGTAATAACAAGACAGATGATATAATAAAAATGAAGTAAAAACGGAGAAATTAACAGCAAGAATTCACAGAGAAACAACAACACAAGAATAATGTGATAACAACAGGGGGTCTCCCGAGATACCGTCTCGTAGTTCCAAAAGTAAATGTGTAGGGAGATCTCCCGAGGAATCGCCTTGTAGTCTCAAAAGTAAATGTACAGGGAGAACTCCCGAGGTACTGCCTCATAGTCTCAAAAGTAAATATGCTGGGAGAACTCCCAAGGAACTGCCTCGTAGTCTCAAAAGTAAAAGTGCAGGAAGAACTTCCGAGGAACTGCCTCATAGTCTGAAAAGTAAAAACACAGCTCAAGCCGATAAATACAACAGTTAACAGCAAGATTTCTATAGTTATACTGTTAAAGAACAAGGAAAAAGCAGGAAATCAACTAGGCATGCTTCACAGAGTCCAAATAGGAAGCTAAAGCACGTAGACATGCGATATTAGACTAAACAGGATAGCTATACATAATGGGATAGCTCAATTAAGAATGAAAAACAGGCTAATACTCATTTAAACGGTATAACTCAATTTAAAGTAAGAACATATTACTACTCAGTAAAGGAAATAGGGTTTTACAACATATAGCTTGTCTATGTACTCGTCCCCTCACGTACACGGCGCTCACATATCACAACAGTACCAAATCCTCAAGGGATTTCGCCCACACAAGGTTAGGCAAGCCACTTACCTCGAACCAAGCTCAATCAATCGGTAACGATGCCTTTTCCACGAATATCCAACTCCGAATGGACCAAATCTAGCCAAAATCAATTACATATAATAAATACAACTATAAGAAACTAATCTAATTAATGAAATCAAAGCTAAAGCAAGAAGTTAGAAAATCGCCCCAAAACATCTCCTCGGGCCCACGTCTCGGAATCGGGCAAAAATCACAAAATCCGAAAGCCCATTCACTCACGAGTTTAACCATACAAAATTTATCAAAATCTGACCTCAAACGACCACTGAAAACCCAAAATCAATCTCTTCAAATCCCTAGCCTCAAACTCCCAAATTCCACCTTAAATACACACTAACTAGGCGGAAAACTAAATAGGGAAACAAGATTATTGATGAAAAATGAATAAAAGAAGCTTACCTCAGTAATATCTTTGCAAACCCTCTCAACAACCTCCAAAGTCCGAGTCAAAATGATAAAAATGGCCAAAACTCTCGAAGTCTCGCTTAAGTAGGTTCTTCACAGGCATTTTCGCACCTGCGTAGCCTAGGCTTGCACCTACGCGTCCGCTTGTGCGACAAAAAGAGCGCTTCTACGCAAATCACTTACTCCCCTCTGCCTCCGCACTTGCAATGAAGGGGCCGCACCTACGAGTGCGCGCCTGCAGAATCCTGGCCGCTTCTACGGTCTCTCTTCGCACCTGTGATCAGCCTTGCGTATCTGCGGGCATCGCAGATGCGGCCTTTCCCATGCACCTGCGACCCCTGACCAATCCACCCAACTCCGCTTCTGTGCCATATTTCTTGCACTTGCGGGCTCGCATCTGTGGTTAGCCTTGCGTAGGTTTGATTACACCAGAACCAACAACTTCAGCCATTTGCCCAAGTCCAAATTCAAATCGTTAAGCATCCGAAACACACCCGATGCCCCCGGGACCTCAACCTAACATACCAACTAGTCCTAAAACACCACACAAACTTAGTCGATCCCTCAAATCACATCAAACAACAAACAAAATACGAATCACCCTCCAATCCAAAACTTAATGAACTTGAAACTTCAAATTTCTACAACTGATGCCGAAATCTATCAAACCATGTCCGATTGACCTCACATTTGGCACACAAGACATATTTAACATTACGTACCTACTTCCACTTCCGGAATCGGAATTCGACCCCGATATCAAAAAGTCCAGTTTCTGTCAAAATCTCCAAAAATTCGACTTTCGCCATTTCAATCCTAAATCAAATACATACCTCAAATCCACAGTCCGGACACGTTCATAAGTCCAAAATCACCCAACGGAGCTATCAGAACCGATGAAAACTCCATTCCGGACTCGTTTTCACACAGTTCCAACTATGGTCAAAATACTAAGAATTAAGCTTCCGTTTTAGGGACTAAGTGTCCCAACTCACTTCGAAACCAAAAACAAGACCTCCCGGCAAGTCACATAAGCAGAAACAGATATGGGGAAAGCAGAAAATAGGGGATCGGGGCTATTACTCTAAAAATGACCGGCCGGGTTATCATAATCAGACCTGGGAGACTTTGATTTTGATCGATGAATAGAATCAATCACTATTAGTCCAAGAATGCAAATACGTACATGTGTCACCATATGTACATTACCCTTTAATCCAATTATTGCAATTCATATTGTGCTGCTGATGTGGCGATGGTGATGGCTGTACTTCTGTAACAATATACCAAATTCACTAATGGACGAATTTTTAGAAAATGCATGGAACTTATGATAAATCAGCACACACACACACACACACACACACACATACATACAAGCATACATTTCACCAACGGACCAAAAGGCTTATGCTAAATGAAATACAGTTGCTATAGTTGCAATGGATAAAATGCAATTAAGCCAAAATTGCTACACTTGTTGGGATCATTACATGCATGCAAGAAGAGGAAAGTATACCTGAGGGATTAACTGATGGAGAAGGGAAATCCAATTTCTCCTGGATTATCTTTTAATTCTTAGTAGTTTCCGCCTTCGACTCCCGTATCTCTTGAACCAGTGCCAACAAATGTTCTTCCTGAGTATCCAATCTTTTGGAAGTATTGGACATAAATTGGAGGAGCTGCGTTCCCAGCGCATGAATTTCAGGATTTGAATTTGACATGATTGAACGACGGAGCCCTTGCCTCTTGATACCCTAACTACTAGAGGAATTAGCGTGAATTGAAAACTTAAAAACATCCCTTTTGTCTAAGCCGTTTCTTTTTGTTCAAGTAATAGGTTCAAAATCTACATATATGAATCTATATCTATCGTATATTAAAAGCATGAAACTTCTTAGCGAAATGTCGTTTTCCTTTTTTACCCTTTAAAAATAAATTTCACATTGGATAAAACTATCATTTAATTAATTCTCTAATATTTAGAACTTTAAAATTGACTAAACTTTTGATTATTAAATCTTTCCTTATTTGAGGTAGGTAAGAAGTTCTAAATTTGAGGGCTTTAAATCAATTGGTATCTTACCATACATAAATTCTTTCCTTGTTTAAACTCTATAAAATAGTTATAAATCTTTCATATTACTTTTAGTGGATGCAGATTCTGTGGGGAAAAAAGTAAACTAATGTGTGTGTGTTTTAACGATATTAAAGTAATTAATAGATCATACAACTTTTATGCCTAATATTTAAAAGGTCATATGTTTAGGACTTTAACTAAGTAATGTAATTTTTCCATGTTTAGTTCTTGTAGAAGTTGAAAAATATCAACCACGAAAGATTAGCTAAAGTTGAAAAATATTTAAAAGGCCACGTGTTATGACTTTAAATAAGTAATATAATTTTTCCATGTTTTGTTCTTGTAAAAGTTATAAAAATATCAACCACGAGATCTTGAAATATATAACAAGATAACTTTATCATGGATAAAAGGTGCAAATTTATGTTTAAAATAATGGTTAATACTTTAGAAGTTATCCTTTCCTTGCACCTAATTTTTTTGTTAAATCTTTATATTGGTCTTTAAACCCGATTAATATTTTTTATTATATTACATAAATTATTTTTTTATTTGAAAAATGTAATATAATTGTAATCCTTTTCATGTTATTTTATGTGAACTATAATAGTTCATATTATATTTGAACAACTTTTCTCTCCTAACAATATTTTTCTAATTTGTAACTTTTTATGTATAATATCTTTAAAATTACACTCAATAATTTAAACAAATGACATATAATATTTTGAAAATATAGAAGATAAACAGAGAGGGGGCGAGAGAGAGACTAGAAAAGTTGTATTTTGTTTGAAAAGTAGTATTTGTATATACGGTTAAAACCGGGCCCACCCGATTTTACTATTTGACCTAGACCGGGAGGTTGCATCGAAGGACGGCCTCGTAATGGAACAGAGTAAATCACGAGGATAAGGTACCGAGTTCAGAATCGAGGTACATGTCGAGATCGAGGCTAGTAGCGATCGAAGCCAAATGAGACAGACATCGAGCAAAGATCGAAGATAACATAATAACAGAAAGGCGAGGTATCCGTGACTGGTCGAGGATCATGGCGTAAATCTCGGTGACTGGTTGAGGATCATGGCGTAAATCTGGGAACGGATCGAATCAGAAACGGTTAATTAGCTAATCATGAGATTTCCTTCTGTAATTAGAATTATACCATAAGTGGAATTCCTCTACTATATAAAGGGGGTTCTAATCATTTGTAAGACACGGTGGACTGACACAAAAGCAATATAATTCTCTTTCTCGTTTAAACTATTGTTCATCAGTTTGTTACACTTTAATTGTTCTTGCATCAACCAGTTCAAGGGTGTCCAAACTTGAGGGCTGAGTTCTATTCTAACATTGGTTTGCTTAACTTTATTGTAAATTTCTATTACTCATCCTCACTTTTATCAATTGGTATTAGGTGGAATCACGTGTCCTTGAAACCACATTATAAGTTTAATTGTCATCCAATTTTAAGGGTAAACAGTTTGGCGCCCACCGTGGGGCTAAGGAAAATAGTCATTGCTTAATACTTATTCAAATAACACACACTTCTTTACAGTTGTTCTCGTAAGAATCTTTGTTTTCAGGATAAAAATGTCAAACTCACAACCTGCACCTACACATGGTGATAACGACCTTGGAGTTTACGGGGAAAATGACAATATCGTCGCCCTAGGGATCGAGGTGCCTCAGGCTGACCTCGAGGAAGCACCAATTGCTAATCCCGTCGATGTCAGTACACATGTCACCCTAAATGCAAATTTGGGCGTTGATCAAGAAGGTAGCATACGCAGAGAAGTTCGATCAGGTGGTCGAGGTACGCAGGGTAGAGAAGATGGTGGAGTTAGCCTCCAATTGATATTTGAAATGTTACAAGCTCAATGAGCCGTTATAGCACAACTACAAAATCAGCACCAAACATCGAGTAGGATCGAACCAGATGTCGTTCACAGGACCGATCTTGTGCCGTAAAGTTTGAACGCCAATGAATGGGGGACTAACCCCGCCATTATGAAAATGCTCTAGGAGCTCACTAAACGGATTGAATCGGGAGAAAAGAAAATCGAGGCAAATGACAAGAAAGTGTAGACATAAAACTCCCGGGTTGACCAAATACTGGGGGCACCGCCGATTCTAAAGGGCATGGGTTCAAAGAAATTTGTACAGAAGCCTTTCCCTCGAAGTGCGGCTCCGAAACCCATTCTAAAGAAATTCCGTATGCCAGAAATTCCTAAGTACAATGGGACCACCTACCCTAATGAACATGTCACTTCTTATACATGCGCAATAAAAGGAAATGACTTGGAAGACGATGAGATTGAATCTGTTCTACTGAAGAAATTTGGAGAAACCTTGTCGAAAGGAGCAATGATATGGTACAACAATTTGCCACCTAATTCCATCGATTCGTTCGCCATGCTTGCAGACTCATTAGTAAAGGAACATGCGGCGCGATAAAGGTTGCGACTAGAAAAGCGTACCTCTTCAAGGTGAAACAAAAAGACAATGAAATGTTGAGGGAACTCATATCTCGATTACAGATGGAACACATGGAACTACCATCGGTCACAGATGATTGGGTTGTTCAATCCTTTACTCAAGGTTTGAACGAACGAAGTTCGGTGGAATCACGACAGCTAAAGCAGGATTTAATTGAATATCCAGTGGTAACTTGGGCCAATGTACATAATCGGTACCAGTCAACGATCAGGGTCGAGGATGATCAATCGGGGACCCCTTCCGGTTCCGCTAATCCAAACAGGCTCATCGGCAGAACTCAAAGGGATATCGACAAAGAACCCCGGTCGAGCAGAGATCGGTATAAACCATACAGTGCAAATCGTAGAAACAGTGGCCAATGACGCAATCCCATCCAAAATGATCGAAGGAATGATCGAAAAAGAGCTCTCGAGGGCTCATAAGCAAAAGTGTCTTCGATAAACATGCCAATCCCACAGAAGCACCACAATTATCAGAATACAACTTCAGCATCGACACATCAGGTATTATGTCAGCCATTAGGAGAATCAAAGATACTTTATGGCCCAGACCCCTACAAACCGATCCATACCAATGGAACCCCAATCAAATATGCAAATACCGTGGTACACATGGTCATAAAATCGAAGACTACAAACAACCAAGGGAGGAGGTGGCCCGTCTATTCAACGAGGGTCACCTTCGAGAATTCTTGAGCGACCGAGATAAAAATCATTTCATAAACAGGGATGCAAACAGGAAAATTGAGCAGGAAGAAACACAACACGTGATTCACATGAGCGTTGGTGGGGTGGATATTCCACAAAGGCCCGTGTTCAAACACACTAAAGTATCAATCACCAGGGAAAAACGAACTCGAGATTATATGCCAGAAGGCACTTTATCATTCAATGATGAGGAAGCAGAAGGGATCTCACAACCCCACAATAATGCTCTGGTAATCTCTATCCTTATGAATAAAATTCAAGTTAAACATGTTTTAATTGAATCAGGAAGCTCGCCCAATATTATTCGATCGAGGGTCGTGAAGCAACTCAGCCTACAAGATCAGATCGTACCCGCAGCTCAAATTCTCAATGGCTTCAACATGGCGAGTGAAACAACTAAAGGTGAAATCATCCTACCTATAAATGTAGCTGGAACTATTTAAGAAACAAAGTTCCATGTGATAAAAGGCGATATGAGAAACAATGCACTTCTCGGAAGACCCTGGATTCACAACATGAGGGCGGTCCCCTCAACCCTTCACTTAATGCTGAAGTTCCCAATACTGGATGGAGTAAAAATGATGTACGAGGAACAACACTCTGCCAAAGAGATATTCGCGATCGACGAAGTGATACCGGTATCAGCGCTTTTGTCAACAAAGGGATGGGAGTCCAAAGAAACACAAGAAGTTAAATAGCAACCACATCTACCAGCTTCGACTCAATCGGGGAAGCAGGGAATGAACGAGGACAATGACTACTGGATCCCTCGATCCTTCATAATCCCCGAGGATTCCGACGCAATGAAATAAACAGTCGAGGAGCTGGAGCAAGTCATACTGATCTAACATCTACCCGATCGAAAGGTATACCTGGGTACGGGGTTAACCCTCAAGCTCAGGGAAAAACTCATTAAATTTCTTATCAATAATATGGATTGTTTTGCTTGGTCCCACCTAGATATGACAGGGATCCCGCCGAAAATTGCTACACATCGACTGAGCTGGGACCCAAAGTTTCGCTCTGTAAAACAAAAGAGAAAACCCCAGTCCGAGGTAAAATATGTATTCATCAAGGGCGAGGTAACTAAACTTCTCAAAATAGGATCCATTCGGGAGGTACAATATACCGAATGGTTAGCAAACGTAGTCGTAGTCCCTAAAAAGGTAAATAAACATAGAATGTGTGTAGACTATAAAGATTTAAACAAGGCATGTTCTAAAGACTCTTTTCCTCTGCCGAATATCAATCGCGTGATCTATGCCACGGCTGGCCACAATATCAATAGTTTTCTCGATACGTACGCCGGGTGCAATCAAATACAAATGAACCCGGAGGATAAGGAAAAGACTTCGTTCATCACTAAGTACGACACCTATTGTTATAACGTAATGATGTTTGGACTAAAAAATGTTTGTGCCACTTATAACGCTTATACAAATGTTATAACGCTTAGTAAATCGAATGTTGGAAGAACAAATAGGTAAGTCAATGAAGGTTTATATTGATGATATGCTAGTTAAGTCCCTACGAGTAGGTGACCATTTGACACATTTGTAGGAGACCTTCGATATACTAAGGAAATACAACATTAAACTCAACCCGGAGAAATGGGCATTCGGGGTCGGCTCGGGCAAGTTCCTCGGCTTTATTATATCAAATCGGGGTATCGAAATCAACCCCGATAAGATCAAGAAAAATGGAAGACATCACAGTCATGGACAATGTTAAGGCCATACAAAGATTAACAGGGCGCATAGCCTCCCTAGGCCGATTCATCTCGAGGTCTTCTGATAGAAGTCACAGGTACATCTCACTGCTCAAAAAGAAGAACAATATTTCATGGACCCCGGAATGCCAACAAGCACTGGAAGAATTAAAGCGGTACCTCTCGAGCGCGCCATTACCGTATACTACGAAAGCGGAAGAGCAACTCTACTTGTACTTAGCAGTCTCAAAAATTGCGGTAAGTGGGGTCCTAATTTTAGAAGAACAAGGTATGCAATTTCCTGTTTACTATGTTAGTCGAACTTTAGGTGAGGTCGAAACCCGGTACCCACACTTAGAAAAATTAACTCTTGCCCTAATAAGCACCTCTATGAAATTAAAACAATATTTTCAGCGCCACCCGATCTGTGTGGTGACTACTTATCCCCTTTGCAATATTTTGCATAGGCCCGAACATTCGGGCCGATTGGCAAATGGGCCGTCGAGATCAGTAAGTATGATATCGAGTACCGACCCCGAACGACCATTAAGTCTCAAATCTTAGCGGACTTCGTGGCTGACATTACGCCAGCCCTCGTACCCGAGGTCGAAAAGGAACTCTTATTAAAGTTGGGAACATCATCGGGGGTGTGGACCCTCTTCACAGACGGTGCTTCGAACGTGAAGGGGTCTGGCTAGGCATCGTTTTGAAGCCGCCCATAGGTAATACAATTATACAAGCTATCAAAACATCCAAGTTAACTAACAATGAGGTCGAGTATGAGGCCATGATTGCAGGTCTCGAGCTAGCTAAAGGTTTGGGAGCAAAAGTCATCAAGGCCAAATACGACTCCCTGCTTATGGTAAACCAAGTCAACAGAACTTTCGAGGTCCGAGAAGATCGAATGCATAGGTACCTGGACAAATTACAGGTGACTCTACATTAGTTTAAAGAATGGACCTTACAGCATGTGCCTCGATAACAAAACAGCGAGGTCGATGCCCTTGCAAATTTGGGGTCATCAGTCGAAGACGGCGAGATTAACTCGGGGATTGCCGTACAACTTTCAAGGTCAGTAATCGAAGAAGGCCATGCCGAAATCAACTCCACAAGTCTGACCTGGGATTGGAGGAACAAATATATCGAGTACTTAAAGAATAGGAAAATTCTATCGTATCCTAAAGAATCAAGGACTCTACATACGAAGGTCGCACGATTCACATTGGCCGGATATGGAACACTATATAGAAAGAGGTTCGATGGACCATTGGCAATATGTTTGGGACCAGGATATACTGACTACGTCCTACGAGAAATCTACAAGGGCAACTGTGGAAATTATTCTGGTGCCAAATCATTGGTTTACAAAGTCATCAGAGCAGGATACTATTGGGCCGATATAGAAAAAGATACAAAAGAGTTTGTTCGAAAGTGCGACAAATGTCGAAGGTATGCGCCGATTATTCACCAACCTGGAGAATACATCCACTCAGTCTTATCCCCATGGCCATTCATGCAATGGGGAATGGATATCGTCGGCCCTCTGCCATCGACCCCAGCTAAAGCTAAATTTATTTTGTTTATGACTGACTATTTCTCTAAGTGGGTTGAAGCACAGGCTTTCGAGAAAATTAGAGAGAAAGAAGTCATAGACTTCATCTGGGACCAGATTATATGCTGATTCGGGATGCCTACCGAGATCGTATGCGTCAATGGAAAGCAATTCGTCAGCAGCAAAGTGACAAAATTTCTCTAATATCACAAAATAAAGAGTATCTTGTCGACGCCATATCATCCTAATGGGAACGGACATGCCGAATCGACAAACCAAAACCATCATTAACAATCTAAAGAAAAGATTGAACGACGCTAAGGGAAAATGGAGAGAATTATTGCCCAAAGTCTTTTGGGCGTATCGAACAATGTCAAAATCCAGTACGGGGGTAACACCGTTATTTTTAGTATATGGCGTCGAAGCTCTGATCCCGGTTGAAGTCAGGGAACCTAGCGTCAGGTTTTGATATGCAATGGAAGAATCAAATCACGAGGCTATAAATACAAGCCTCGAATTTCTAGATGAAAAACGGGAAGCTGCCCTCGTTCAAATGGCCGCATAGAAACAGCGGATCGAAAGACAAAACAATCGAATAGCCAATCTTCGACACTTTAAAATCGGGGACTTGGTTCTGAGGAAGGTCACCTTCAATACTCGAGACCCAAAGGAAGCAAAACTTGGCCCGAACTGGGAGGGACCGTATCAGGTCCTCGATATCATCGGAAAGGGATCCTACAAACTTGGCACGATGAACGGAAAAAAATTACCAAACAATTGGAACATATCACTCCTCAAACTATATTACTGCTAAGGTACGACCTTCTCCATTTTTGTGTATATTTTATACTAACCATTTGCTGGTGTTTAATTGAAGACATCAAAGGATTCTTTAAACACAAAGTCCTTAGGTCTGAAAGCACGCGTTGCACTCTTTTTCCCTTAGACCGATTTTTGTCCCAAATAGGTTTTTCCGGTGAGGTTTTTAACGAGGCAACCATTGTTCGTGCTAACTTAGAGCAGTTCAATAGTATCCAAAGCTCTTTTACAATCAACCTCGAATACTGGGGGGCATCACCCTCGGATAGTTACAAGAAAAATACTTCGTATCGACAGGGTCTCGATAAGTAAATTTTGTGAAGGACCAAACGGTCAAATGAACTGTGTCCATGTAGATTACTCGAGCTCTAATGGAAAAATATGTACGCATGTATAATCTATTGAAAGAAGTATTTTTCCTTACCAGATGTTCCATGCCTTAGAGAAATTTATACTTTACAATTTCATACTTATGATCTATTGTGGAAACTGGCTTAAGGGCCGATCACAACTGAAGCTCAAACAATTCACCCCACTCGGGGACTAACACTTCGAACGACTTCGAAGTATATAGCAGGGAAACGAGCCTAAGGGGCAAATCCCAAACTAAAGGCTATGACCAAATTACCACGGTTCAGAGACGTTCGAATTTCGATATAAAACAGGCCTTCAAATATTTTCATAAATCGGTTAAAAAGGCTACTCTCGGCTGAATTACTAAGGGTCCCAATAATATCGACCCTCGAAAACCCTAATGGGTACAAAGTCGTTCGAACTCTCGAACAAATTCTTTATTTTATGATAAGGCATTACGAAACAAAGTGTCTCGATAATATCGAACCTTGAAAACCCTAATGGGTACAGAATTGTTCGAACTCTCGAGCAAATCCCTTATTTCATGCTAAGGCACAACATATTTTATATAATTAAACAATAAAAGCTGAAAAGGGCGAGAGAGCCATTCTTTTTACTATGGCCGTATCGGCCTAATTCAAGGGCCTAAAGGGCCATTTTATTTTTGTGTTCTAGAAATCATCCTCACTCAACTAAACCTAAGGGTCACCCTACATCAAGTTCGAGCAAG